>PVIR01020414.1:0-30636 GCA_004026965.1 Petromus typicus
CCAGGTGATTAAAAATGAGAATGAAAGTTTGAGAAGTAGGATGAATGAAGCTAAGGACTGAATCTCAGAACTAGAGGACAGGATAGCAGCCACTGACCAGGAAAGGAATAATCTATGGAAAATGGTAAGGGACATGAAAAATCAATCCAACAGCTCCTAGATGCGTCAAAGAAGAATAATAAGGTTGATTGGAGTCATTAAGGAAGCAGGAGAGAGCACAAAAGACATAAACTGTTCACAGATATAATGGCAGGAAACTTCATAGGAAGAGGAAAAGAACTGGACATACAGATAAATGAGGCATATAAAACTCCAAAAGGCCATGATATTAAAATCTACACCTAGGCATATAATTATTAAGGTTCTAGATATTCAACAAAAGTACGAAATACTGAAGGCAGCTAGAGAAAAGAAAACCACATTTAAAGGAAAGCCCATCAGGATCACAGCAGACTTTTCAACACAAATGCTTAATGCAAGGGGAGCTGGAGTGAAGTGTTTCAAGTCTCAAAGCAAAAGAACCTCCACACTAAGTTGATGTATCCAGCAAAACTATCTTTCAAAACTGGTGGGGAAATAAAATACTTCCATGACAACATCTGAAAAACTTAACATATATGAAACCTGCACTCCAAAAAATTCTGAAGAATGTCTTGGAAAGAAACAATGAAGGTCACACACCCATGAGACCCAGCAGAGTGAACTCACTGGACAAGGTAAGAAACTGAATGGAAGGGGGAAAAGCAAACAATAAAAGAACCAAGAACAGGAAAATATCATGACAGGTATAAATCAGGCCATATCAGTCTTAAACATTAATGTCAGTGGCCTCAGTGGGCCAACTAAAAGATGCAGGCTGGCAAAATGGATTAAGAAACAGACCGTATGATACACTGCATACAAAAAAACCCCCACCTAATTCAAAAAGAGAGCCAGAGACTGAAAGAAAAATTATGGAAAACAATTCTCCATGTGACAAACCACAAAAAAGCAGGAGTGGCTATCCTGTTTGCAGACAAAATAGATTTCAAACCAAAACTGATTAAGAGAGACAAAGAAGTACACTGCATCCTTGTACAGGGAACAGACCAAGGGAAACAGATGACATTCATAAGTATAAAGACACCGAAGTCCAGGGCACCCAACTATACAAAACAATTATTAATGGAGATGGAAAGCCAGATAAACACTAATACAGTAGTAGAAGGGGACTTCAGTACTCCACTGTCACAACTAGACAGATTGACTACGCAAAAAAAAAAAAAAAATCAACAATGAAATACTTGAACTGAATCAAACCTTTGAACAAATGTAATTACCAGATGCCTACAGATTGTTTCTCCCTACAAAATCAGAATATACATTTTCCTCAACTGCATATGGGTCATTCTCCAAAAAGACCATATTCTAGTTCATAGAACATGTTTAAGTAAATGCAAAGGAATTGAAATTATCCTTGCATTCTGTCAGACCATAATGCCTTGAAATTGGAGCTGAATAGCACAAGAAATTCCAAAATCCTCACAAATACATGTAAATTGAGTAATAGTCCACTGGACAACCAATGGATCACAGAAGAAATTAAACCGCTTTTATAAATAAGTGATAACCCCAATACAACTTACAGGAATTTATGGGACAAAATAAAAGCAGTTCTATGAGGGAAATTCATAACAGTGAACACCTACACCAGAAAACCAGAACAAGCTCAAATAAATAATCTAATGCTGAATCTCAAGCAACTAGAGAACGAGGAGAAAGACAAACCCAGAGCTCATATTAGGGAAGAAATTATAAAGATCAGAGTAGAAATTAATGCAATGGAGACTAAGAGAACAATACAAAAAAAAAATCAGTGAATTGAAGAGTAGGTTCTTTGAAGGGATAAAATTTACAGACCCTTTGATACCTTATCAAACAAAGGAAGGAAAGGCTCAAATCCATGCTATTAGGAATGAAAAGGGGAAAATCACCACAGACCAGCAGAAATCCAGAGGATAATAAGCACCTATTTTGAAAATTTGTACTCCAAGAAGATGGAAAACACAGAAGAAATGGATAGCTTCATAGACACACATGAACTTCCCAAGTTGAACAAAGATACAGAAATGTTAAAACACCCAATATCAATCTGTGAAATCAAAAATGTAATAAAAAAATCTATTGACAAAAGCCCTGGTCCTGAATTAGATTGTTAGTTTGAGCTTGCTCTGTTTTCCTGATATAGGCATTCACTGCTATGAATTTCCCTCATAGAACTGCTTTCTTTGTATCCCATAAGTTCCTGTAAGTTGTACGGGCATTCTCATTCAATTGTAGAAACTGTTTAATTTCATCTTTAATTTCTTCTGTGACCCAATGATTATTCAGTAGTGTATTGTTCAATTTCCATGTCTTTGTGAATGTCTTGGGATTTTTTTTTTTTCCTCTTCATCTCTAGTTTCAAGACACTATGATCTGAAAGTATACAGGGGACAACTTCAATTCCTTGCATTTACTTAAACCTGTTCTATGAACTAGCATGTGATCTATTTTGGAGAATGATCCATGAGCAGCTGAGAAGAATGTAAATTCTCACTTAGTGGGGTGAAATACTCTGTAGGCATCTATTAAGTCCATTTGTTGAAGAGTTTGGTTTAGCTCAAACATTTCTTTATTGATTTTCTGTCCAGTCGGTCTATTTGTGACAGTGGGGTATTGAAATCCCCTACTATTATTGTATTGCTGCTTATCTGGCTTTTCATGTCCATTGATGTTTGTTCTATATAGCTGGGTGCATTTGAGTTTGGGGTAAAAATATTTAAGGTAATTATTTCTTTCTCTTGGATAGTTCCCTGTACAAGAATATAGTGACCTTCTTTGTCTCTTTTAATCAGTTTTGGTTTAAAATCTATTTTGTCTGTGAATAAAATAGCTACTCCTGCTTTTTTTGCAGTTTCCTGTTGCATGGAGAATTGTTTTCCATCCCTTTACTTTCAGTCTGAAACTGTACTACAAAGCCACTGTGATAAAAACCAGATGGTATTGGAAAAGCAACAGACCCAAGGACCAGTGGAATAGATTAGAAGATCCAGAAACAACTCCAGACACACTAAGCTATCTCATTTTTGAAAGCCAAATACCCTCAGTGGAGGAAGGATAGCCTCTTTAACAAATGGTGCTGGAAAAACTGGACTCTAACCTGGCAAAGACTAAAATTAGACCTAGCTCTTTCACCATGTACTAAAATACAATGAGTGGATTAGGGACCTACATATTAAAACAGACGCACTAACCCTGCTACAAAACAGGTTAGGTAAAACTCTTGAAGGCATTCGTTTGGGGAAAGATTTTATGAACAAATCCTCCATAGCACAAGAACTGGTAGAAGAAATTAATAAATAGGATCTCATCCTATTGAGAGGTTTCTGTACAGCAAAAGAAACCACCAGCAAAGCGAAAAGGCAACCAACAATGTGGGAAAGAATCTTTACCAGCCATTTCTCAGACAAAGGGTTACTATCTAGAATACATAAAGGGCTCAAAAAAATCAATCCACCCAAATTTAAAGACGCAATTCAAAAACTGCCATCTGAAATAAATAGACACTTTTCAGAGGAAGAAATAAAAGCAGTTAAACATATGAAGAAATGTTCAACATCGCTAGTCATTCAAGAGATGCAAATGAAAACAACATCAAAATGTTATCTCACTCCACAAAGAATGGCTGCCATTTAAGAATTAGCCAGCAACAAATGTTGGTGAGGCTGTGGAGAAGGAATCTTTCTCCACTGTTGGTGGGAATGTAGACTCATACAACCCCTGTGGAGAACAGTTTGGAAATTCCTCAAAAAGCTAAGATTGGAGGTCCCATTTGACCCGGCCATTGCTCTGCTAGGTATATACACACAAGAATTAAAAAATTCATATCACAGTGGTATATGTGTACCTATGTTTATAGCAGCTCAGTTTGTGATTGCTAAATCTTGGAAACAACCCAGATGTCCATCAACTGGAGACTGGATAAAAAAGTTGTGGTTCTTCTACACAATGGAGTATTACTCTGCCATAAACAATGAGTTTGAATCATTTATACTTAAATGGACGTACCTTGAAGACATCCTCATAAGTGAAATAACTAGGTCACAGATGTGTAAATATCATATCATTTTTCTGGTGTGAGAAAATAAAGATGTAAATGAGTTCTAGAATGTATGTTATATATTGTGAAATAGAAAACACTCAAAGCGTAATGGAGTGAAGCGGGAAAATAATGAGATTATAACAAAGAAAGGAAAGTTTATGTATATAGGGGGTGGGGGTGGTAGGGTGGGTAGGGCTATGGGAAAAAAATGAGAAGTTGTGTCATATACTGGTACAAATTCTCATTGTTGAATGCAATCATGATGTGTATATGTAATGTACCAATAAAGATTTCAATTAAAAAAGCCCTAGTCCTTATGGCTTTACTACTGAATTCTGCAAAACTTTCAAAGAGTTAATGCCATTTTTTCTCAAACTTTTTAGGGTAACAGTATTCCCAAATTCATTCCTGGAAGCAACCATTACATTGATTCCAAAAGGAGAAAACGACCCCACCAAAAAAGAGAAATATAGGCTAATGAACATTGATGAAAAATCCTCAGTAAGATATCAGCAAACAGAACACAGAGAATAATCAAGAAAATCATACACTCTAACCAAGTTGGATTCATCCCTGAGATGCAAGGATGGTTCAACATGCGTAAATCAATAAACATGATACACTACATAAATAGACTCAAGAATAAAAACCATATGGCAATCTCAATAGATAAAGAAAAAGCAATTGACAAAATCCAACACCGATTCATGGTGAAAGCCCTACAGAAAATAGGAATAGATGGACTTTATCTCAACCTAATAAAGACTATAAGAATAACAGGCAGCATCACCCTAAATGGTCAAAAATTGAATCCTTTCACACTAAGGAATAAGACAAGGATGTTCACTTTCACCATTCCTATGCAATATCGTGCTAGAAACATTAGCCACAGAAATTATACAAGAGTAAAGGAATAAAGATAGGAAAGGAAGAAGTTAAACTGTCATTATTTGCTAATGACATGATACTCTACACAGAATACTCTAAAAACTCAGTGAAAAGACTGCTAGACTTTATCACCAAACAGTAGCATAGCTGGATACAATGTGAATGCTCAAAAATCAATAGCGTCTATATACACAACACATTCACTGAGAGAGAAATTGAGAAGTCAAACCCTTTCACAATAGCATCCAAAAAATTGAAATATCTAGGAATCAGTCTAATAAAGGAAGGCAAATGACTTCTACTCTGAAAACTACAGTACTCTGAAAAAGAAGATAGCAGAAAATATCAGAAAATGGAAAGACATCCCTTGTTCCTGGGTAGGAAGAACCAATATCGTCAAAATGACTATACTTCCACAACTCACATAGATTCAATGCAATCCCAATTGAAATTCAAACAAAATATTTCACAGATTTAGAAAAAGTAATCCAAAAATTTGTCTGGAACCACAAAAGACCTACAGCAACAAAATCAGTTCTAGGTAACAAGGACATGGCGGGGGTATCATGATCTCCAATATGAAACTATACTACAAAGCCACTGTGATAAAAACTGCATGGTACTGGAAAAGTAACAGACCTGAGGATCCGTGGAATAGATGAGAAGATCCAGAAATACCTCCAGATACACTGAACCACCTCATCTTTAACAAAGGAGCCAAACATCCTCAATTGAGGAAAGATAGCCTCTTTAACAAATAGTGCTGGAAAAACTGGGCTCTAACCCACCAAGGGCTAAAACTAGATTTATCTTTTTCACCATGCACTAAACTAAAAGTGGATTAGAGACCTAAATATTAAAACAAACACTAAACCTACTGAAAAACAGGTTAGGTAGAACTTTTGGCGACATTGGCAAAGACTTTATGAACAAAAGTTCTATAGCACAAGAACTATCAGATCAGCAAATGTGATCTCATCCTATTAAGTGCTGTATAGCAAAAGAAACCACTGGCAGTGTGAAAAGACACCCAACAATATGGGAAAACATTTTCACCAACTGTTCCATAGATAAAGTGCTACTATCTAGAATATAGAGAGAGCTTAAAAAAATTACTTCCCCCAAATTTAAAGACCCAGTTTAAAAAATGGGCATCTGAAGACACTTTTCAGAGGAAGAAATAAAAACAGCTAATAAACACAATGAAGTAATGCTCAACATCACTGGTATTCAAAGAGATGCAGATGAAAATAACTCTGAGATTCCATCTCACTCCACAAAGAATGGCTACTATCTTGAAATCAACCAGCAACAACTGCTGGCGAGGCTGCGGAGTGAAAGGAACCCTTCTCCACTGTTGGTGGGAATGTAGACTGGTACAACCACTATGGAGATCAGTGTGGAGATTTCTCAAAACAGTAGGATTAAAGGTCCAATTTGACTCTTCTCTTCCCCTGCTAGGGATATACATGAAAGAATTAAAAGATTCGTATCACAGTGATATATGTGCATCCATGTTTATAGCAGCTCAGTTTGTGATAGCTAAATCCTGGAAACAACCCTAATATCCATCCATTGGAGACTACATAAGGAAGATGTGATATTTTTACAAAATTGAGTATTGTTCTGCCATAAAGAATGACAAGTTTGAGTCATGGCACTGGGGACTCATCTTTAAGGAAACCAGGAAGAATAGGGAAGCTTTCAGGGATGCGCCACACTGGGTACTGTCACCAGCACCAGCCCTAAAGAGCAAAAAGGACAAAAATATTACCCAGGATTCCATGAGGCTTTAGGGTCCAATAGGGTCCCAGCCCCTGCAGACCCCCCCAACCCCCGTGAGATGCAGAACAGGATGAGGTGAGTGGGGAAGAGAAAGACTCAGTCTCTTTCTCCTCATGGATTCTGGTTTCTTGCTCTTGCTTCATTACCTCATCTTGGAATTTCAGTACAACTTCAGTAGTCTGTGTTCATTCTCCTCCCCACTGTCTTGCTGCCAAGCCTGCTTAGCGGAAGGCTTGTAACTGCTCCTCAGTTTATTCTTGGGAACCCTCCACACCCCAAGTCTGGTGCATTGGTCAGCAGTTATGTTCCACAGCTCCCCCAGCCCTGGGCTCCATTTGGCCTCCTCATTCTTCTCATTCCCTTTCTGTGAACTTTCTCCTTTCATACCTGTGTCCAGTGTTACTGCTTCTCTCTCTCTCTCTCTCCATTTCTGAAATACTTTTGGTCTTCTTCATAAATTCAAGGACTCTTTTTTTTTGTCTCTGAGACAGGGTCTTGCTTTGTAGTTTAGGATGGCGCTCAGCTCACTATGTAGCCCAGGCAAGCCTCAGACTCAATGATCCTCCTGCCTCTGCCTCCCAAGTGCTGGGAGTATAGGGGATTGAACCTGGGCCCTAAGGCAGGTGCCAGAACCACTGAGCTAAATTTCTGGCCCAAAGTCTCTATTTCTGTATAAACTTTTCTGGCCACTTCTCTGTATTGGGGTTCTTTCTCCCAGTTTTTGCTAAATTGTGGGCAACAACTTACTAATTAGGTCTTGATTATGTTTCTGCTTTATGAGTGTGTTTATCTCCTTTAAAGGAAGATGAGGATGCCAGATCAAGGGTAAAGCTGGTGGTTTATCGTGTAATTTTTGTTTTCCAAACTATGGCAGTTTGAAGGGGTACAACCAAAGCATCGTAGATAACAATTTTGTACCTAAAAGTGATCAATGCTTGAAGCTCCTTATTCTGAAATCAGGGAAACACCAGCCTATCTGTTTTGGTAGTGTCTGATGTTCTCCTCTGCTGCTAGAAGCATGTCAGAATAGGCACCCAAATCGTCTGTGATGTGCTGTCAGTGCAACTGTATGCCGCAGCCTCCTCATGATACGTCTTTGAGATTGAGTAGTGTTCTGCAGACATAACTTCATTTCCTTCTGGAGATTGTTCATTTCCATATGATTAGCATTTTTCTCATTCTCTGTGGTGCAAACCATCCTGTTTGCCAAGAGTTGCAATTTGAAATGGAATTGCTTGGAATGTAACATGGGCTCATATTCCCAGAGAATCTCGGTCTCTAACTATGAGCCAGTGATGGCGAAACTTTTAGAGACGAAGTACACAAACTGCAACCCCAAAGCCAGTTACTCATCACAGAGCGACATCACTGCCCCATTTGTGCTCAGCTGCTGGGGTGAGGCGGAGGCCGGTGGGCTCGAGTGTCCGCTGCAGCACCCGTGCCGTAGGCTCGCCATCGCTACTGTAAGCTAGTGTCTGTGGCTCAGTGTGATCTACATCGACTCTTCCGCTATCTTGGGCAATACCTGGAAGTTGATCTGCATTTCTCGCTCTGCTCAAGACTGTCAGTGCTACAGTGGACTTTGATTACGACCAGCCGGAAGACCGTGGAGGAGCGCTCTGTGACATGCCTTGGCTCTCCTAACTCACACGATTTGGACTTAGAAGTCCTGGCCATCTGTCTTCTACCATCATGTCTACATACTGATGTTTCTCAGTCTGCCCCATCCGTTAAGACTACAGAGCTTTCTGGCTGCTGCTGGTAAGGCTTGATGCTAACCCAGGTCATTAAGCATAGATAGAGTGAATTAGTGAAAAGGAATGGATTTATTGCCTTCATCATTAGCTGGTTTCTCTGGCCTAATGTCCAGGAACTTTTCTGATCTTATATTGTTCTAACTCATCTCTTTTCACTAACTACACCTTAAAGTGATAGGTTTTCTAATAGCTTAGTTGGAACTGGAGGAATTAAAAAAATTAATCCTAACAAAGACAACATATTTCAAGGGTAGGAAGAATTTGTAAGGTGAAATCTGTTAGCAACATACCTTATGCTCTTTGGAATTGTATGTATTCAATTAAAAAGCTAATTCTTGATGCTCATTAATTTGGAGCAAGGAAATGCAAGTTTCACCCTTTAAAAACCTGCCATCTTTTCTGGATGATGCTAAGTTCCTAATGGAGTGCTGTCAGTTACCTAGATGATTCTATCAAGTAAAATTATATTGTCTTTTTAGAGATGATCACAGAAATGAAAAACATCACCAAACTAGCTAAATTAACACTGGACATGGAAGAAAAACTAAGAACCAAGAGAAAAAACAATTGAGTCTGTCTGCGACCTCTCTGAAGATCTTGATATCAAGAAGGAACATATTCATCTGTCTATTTCAACTGCTGTAAAATTGTGTGATGTGAAGCCAGAGCTCGACAAGCAGAGATGGGGGTCAGGCAACTTCCTTTTGCAAACACAGAGACCTTTCACTGGAGCAAGAAAGAAAAAAGTGAAAAGCAGACCGTGGTGGGCTTGAGGGCCTGCAAGTGCAGCCAGCTGAAACTCTGTAAACATTTAGCATAAAACTCATTTTTAATCTCATAAACTTAATTTTTTCCCTGAGCATATGGGATGCATAAAAAGGAAATAAAACTTTAGTAAATTGAGCCTTACTTGTGCTTTATAAAAAAGAAATTGAATTGCTCTAATGGCAGATGCAGCTGGTTCTCCACTTCGAACAACCAGTGTAAATCCAGTTTTTAGTGCTTGATTTAGTAAACACTCAGCTGCAAAACGGCTTCAAAAACAGCTCTGAACCCAGGGTTTTCCATAAAGGCAGTTATGTAACCTTTGTGTGTTATGCCTTTCAATATGTGAAGAATAGCAAAGACCCGGATTGGGATGTCTGCAGTGTGCTACTCATTACATACAGAACCAGCACAAATGGGTCCCAGGGGCCTTGAATGTAAATGTGTGTAATATTCATGAAAAGTCAAAAAGCGAGGTACTAATAATACGTCGGGAGCCACAGTAGAGCTGGACATGTCTGGTTATCTCGAAGTGATCAGCTCAGTTTGTTTTGGATCCTGCCCTTCTCTGAGCCATGTGTCATAGACAGAGACGCACGAAACCCGGTTCCCACTCTGCTTAGCAAAGGCTGCACGCGCCCAGCTTACAATTTCTGCTAAAAATAGGGAGCAAATCTTGTTCCCGAGGAACACGATGGAACGTCCAACTGCTTTGAAATGGCTGCACAAGTAGCTGTTAAACTTACAATGCTGGCTCTCCTGAATATTTCTCAGAGACCTGGACTCACAGCAGGCTGGCTGTTTTGGGGGTGGCTGTTTTTCCAAACAGTAGGTATTTGCTAGTGGACAAAAATGAGGTTGGCACCTTAAGCGTTTCTGAGGAAGGAACCTCCTAAAAGAATTCCGGATAGAAGGGCCCGCATTAATCCTGGGAGCAGTTTGAAGTAAGATAAATCAGGCCTGTTTCTTCCTCCCTCAAACATCTTCCAAAGTTGCAGGTCTATTTATAGCTGTCAACCAAACCTGCCCAAGGCATTAAATGAAAAGCATTGAGATTCTTTAGCCATTTCAATTTTAAAAGAGCCGTTTAGATGTGAAAAAGCCCCAAGATCCTAACTATGGACTATTTGGGGCTGATCTGGGGACCTTATTTTGCAGCTGGCACTAGGTGCAAGGGCCGGGTTTAGAACTTAACTCGCACACCCTCTTTCTTTTCCCACCATCTGGTCACTGGTCTGCCAGCAATCGGAGCTATTAAACAAATGGAGACAACATGAAATTTGAAAACAGGCTTCCTGCCCAGCGCAGCGCAGTCGGTAGAGAGGAGTTCTTGGGGGAGCCTCCGCTCCTGGGTCGGCTGTCACCGGCTGAGTGACCTTATGGAAGTCACTGAAACTCTCTGAGCTTCTGCCTGGCCTGCTTTTAGGACCACGAGAGCAGAGTCACAAGAAAGCACACTGAAGACTGGACAGCAGAATGTAAGCGTGAGCTCCTCTGATTACTCAGATCAGCAAAGGCTATGGGTATATATGATCTTCTGACCCCCGGGGGGGTTATTACCACCTGTCCCATGAGATTCAGAGAAACGCGATGGATGAGTGACAAACCTTGTTAATCCTACGGATGAAATTCTAGCATTTAGAGAAGATTAACTCGCTGATCCTTCAAACAATTAAAAAGGATGAAAGTATTACGGAACTTGGAGTGAAAATATTAAAGTGAAACGAGCTGCGTGTTAGAGTCGAGGTCTGACCTGTGCGCAGGTGTGGGCCCGTGGGAAGGGGAGGCGTCCTGACGGCTGAGGCTGCTGGAAGGCCGCAGTGCTGCGGGCCGCTCCTCCCGCAGCTGGAAGCACACGTCTCCCTCCCTCGCCGCGCCCCACCCCTCCCACCTCGCTGTTGCTGACTGGAGCCCACTGTGGACTGACACTGGGGGGCCAAGACAAACCCTCCGCCTTGAAGTTCTGGATCTGGTTATCTTGTCCCAGCGGGGAGAACGTGAGGAAGTCCCCGAGCTATCCTGAGGTCTCTTTACAGCTGTCCCCAGCCCGGAGGTCCGAGTAGCCCCAGTCCCTAATATTCAAATTAACAACCCGGGGGCCCACCTGCTTCTATCTGAAGCCCAGCATTTTCCCCCCGATTTTTCTATTACCTTTAAAATAAAAACTTTGTTCGGATGCAGTTGCTACAGTCAAAGTAAAAGGTCTATGATGATCTTCAGCAGGCTCTGCGTCACCTCTCCCTGTCCCCGCCGCCCCACAGGCTTTCGGCTCTTTCAAGCATCTTGGGTGTTTACTTCTCCAGTACTCTAACAGAGGTGCAGGCCTCGCTGACTCCTGCTTTCCCCATTCTAGACACCGTCTGTCTGGTTGTTATCACAGAGACGCGGCCCGCTTTCTACCCTGCTTTCATGTGGCCTGTTCCCATCTGCCCAGTAGAGCCAACCCAAGCACAATCTAGTTCTGGTACCATTTGGGTTCAGTCCGTACAGTGGTCACATTCTTCCTCAGCCATGTAGCACGCTCTTTCCCGTCCTTATTTTGTATTTTTGCTAAACTTAAGCATGTCTGATTTTTCATTTGCTTGTAATGATTTTTAAATATTGTCATTTTTCCTATTGGCCTTTTAGTAAGATTTTGCATGAAGTCAATCACAAAGTCCAGTTTATCAGTTGGATCTCAATCTGTCACGCTTTTGGATTCCGTCTGCTGCTTCTGCAGGCTGCGCTGGGCTTTCTGAACTTGTGTTTTCCCCTTTTGTTAGAGCGCGTCCTCGAGGGGTTTGTGCGTTGTAAGATGCTGTGGTAGCAGAAGGAGTCGGGACGGCAGGGACAGCCGGATCAAACCCCGGGGTCTCCCGGCTTCCTCCCCTCTGCGTGGTGCTCGGTCCTCCTCAGGAAACTCTCGGAGCCCTGGTTTCAAAGATCCCCTTTTGGAATCTCTTCTGTATCCGCGAGCGTTTCCCGAGAAAATGTGCATGGGAAGTAAAACTGGAGAGCTTACATTTCTAAAAGTGTTTTCATTTTAAATTACTTGCAACTTATGGCTAAATAGGAATGATATTTTGGTATATCTTCTGAGCCTGGGGTGGAGAAGTACAAGAGCATTCTCAGTCCCGGTGCCTTCACGTGACCTCTTTCTGCTTTATTTGCAGTATCCTGAACTCATATACCTTTGGATGCCAGTCTTTTACCCACTACACTAATTACTGGACCTTTCAAGGTGGAGACTGATGCCTTCTGATTCTAAAAAATTTGCTTATGATTTCTTCTATTTTCTCACTTTTTCTCTAATAATCCAGTCCTTCAGTGTTGAACTTCCTGGCCTTATATTGTAATTTCTGTTTCTCTGGTTTCCCCCCTTTTTTGGTCTTTTCCCCCATAATTTTAGAATTTTCATACACTAGCTTTTCATTTTTGCCATCATTTTTCCATTGAGTCTCTCTTCCTCCTCTTTTCCCCTCCTCTCCTCCCCCATATACTCCCCTCCTCTTCTAATTCCTCCTCCTCCTTTTCCTTCTTTTTCTTCCCTCATTTCTGAGGATTGAACTGGGGGCCTTCATATTGAGCTACATCCCCAATATGAAATTTTAAAAAGCTGAGACAGGGTTTTGCTATAACATAAGTATCCCAGGCTGGGCTGGAACTTGCAGTCCTCCTGCCTCAGCTTCCTACAGTGCCAGCACCCAGGCACTGACCACGATGCTTGGTTAACACTTTGTTCCCTGAATGCCTTTTGAAGGACTCTGTCCTTGCTTTGTGAATGGGTTGTCGTTCCTCTGTCTCTGAGGCCACTACCAGCAGCTGCACCTTTTATCTTTGCCCTTCTTGCATTCTTCCCACTCACATCAAGTTGTTGTTTGGGCTGTGTATTAAGATTTTTGTCTTTAATACACAGGTGTTTCTTGCACAGTCACCCTGAGTTTTCTGTTCCTGCTCAAGGTGAGGGAACTAGAACCCTGGTTAGTTTCTGTGAGTGACTGTTCTTGGTGACCTTTAGCTTTCCCACAGGATCATCAGAACTTGGGTCATTTCATTCCAGAGAGCTCGGTGTCCATATCTTGATATCATACTCTTTCCTCTCTTATTATTTTACTACCCTTAACTCATTTTTTCTTTTTGCTAAAATTTTCGGCTCTACACAGCAGCACGCAGTGCAGCATTTATGACACGCCTCTGAGTAACTTTTGCTGTTGAGTAAGACATTCATGAATCTTTTGTTGCCTATTTCTGACCTTGTAAGCCACTTCACTCTAAAATGTGGCACATTACATAGTGCCTGCTTATATTATTTGTTTTGAAGAGGAGATTTTTTTCATTGCAAATAAGACAAACAACTATGTCTTTAAAACAAAAGTGTTTCCCAGGTGCCTTCCTTTGAAACACATGATTTTCATCAGCTGCTTTTCTTTTCTCAGCAGCAGCCATTTGGAAAATGACAGACTCCATCAGTCCGTCCTACCCACTGTCCCCACCATCTGCTTTCCCGCCAAGCCAGCGGAGACAAATCTCTACCTACGTGGCAAAGCCCATCACTGATTTTCCACCAACTGCCGGACTCTGCCAGCGGCACGTCCATCGGCACATGATCACAAGTGCCTTGGGGTATAGCAAACTGAAGTAGGCGCCTTCTCTCCATCTGTTAAAATGAGACAATCCTGCTACTAGGATGTGGGCTGTCTGGCCGCTGTGGGACTCCTTGTCCTTGTCTCAATGAGGAGGGTGACATGATCTGCAGAGAGGCTTGAGCGTTGATAAACGAGAGGCTGGAGGCTCCCGTCCTGGGAGCCCGGAGCTTGTCAGGGGGTCTGAAAAGACGCATCCCGTGTGGGCTGACGCGGGTGTTCCCGGTGCCCTGCGACGCTGGCTGTCATACGTCATCTCAGCCATCACTCGCCACATGGTCTTTCCTGTGTGATTGTTTTTAGCATTCTTAGAAAATGTTCTTGCAGAAAAGACAACCAGTAGTATGAAACCCTAATTACATCCGTTTCCCAGTTGCTCTAAGGGATGAAGCCAGTACACCGCCAGGTTTGCCCTCTTCCTTCTTCCTACCCACGCCTTCGGTCACATGAACCCAGATACTGTTTCATGGCAGTCCACGCCGTATGCACACAGGTCACACCAGAAATGTGTCCAGTCACAGGTCAATCTGGGAATGATGCCAGAGCATACCTCCATGGGGTGTGGCGCTAGGAGTGTGGATATTACGTGTTCTCATTATTCACACAGGAAAAGGGAACATAACAGGATGGTAATTATGTGAACTTCATGGATGTTTAAAGGTTAGGAAGAGGAGCACCAGAGGCCATAGGAGATGGCTCTGTGTGTGTGTGTACTTCTGTCTACTGAGTTGTGTGTTGGGCTCATGGTGCTGCTTGTTCACGCAGATCATGGACTCGCCACAGGCAGTTTTTATCTTTAAAGTATCTTTGGTAAGGGCAGAGGATGTGGCTCAGTGGCACTGTGCCTGCCTGGCAAGCGGTAGGTCCTGAGTTTGATCCCTGGTACTGCCAAAAAAAAAAAAGGTATCCTTGGTGGGACCAGGCTTCCAGGAGAGGGAAAGCCAAGTACTTGATCTCTAGTTCCTCCTCTCTTTCCTCTATTTATATTTTATTAGTGCACATTTTCAGCATGCATGTTTACATTCATCGGAGAAGCCCAAGGTGTCATGACTGTCCCTGTGTAGAGCACTAACTCCTGAGGGCTCAGCTACGATTAGGCTCTGAGTCAACATAGTCAGCACCAACCAACAACCGGTACCTACACAAATGCAAGAAAGTGTTTGGAGTCCAGAAGCAGAGTGGCCATAGCTAATGGCACAGGCTACAGAAAGAGAAAAACAGATTTCAGCCCTATCACTTACTGACTATAGGCATTGAGTAGAGCTTTTATCTTCAATTTCTTAAAAAATTAATGGAGAGAATAATGGCATTTGATTTAAGATAATGAAAATTAAATTAAATAATGATTATATATTGATTAACAGTGTCTCAGTAGATGTTTTTACAGCTGTTTAAATGGTTTCATCATTTTGACCTTATCAGCATTTTATCAAAAGTCTCTTAGAGACACCTGTTTATATGTAAATTTTGGCACAAATGGACACCATTTTTAAAGTAAAGGGATTACACTTTAATCCCTTGCTGTTTAATAGCATGGGATCACCTGATTTATTCATTTAACTATATGAGAAGGCACTTTCCAAATCAAAAGTAAGAACCACCTGTGTCTTTCTCTATGGCGATCAAGAATTTTATTTAATGTGTCCATTACCATTTTTATAATCATCACTATGTATGTTCTAAATTTATGGCAATTTTTTTCGTACTGGGGATTAAACTTGTGACCTTGTACTTGTGAGGCAGGTGCTGGAGCCACTGAGCTAAATTGCCAGCCCTTGTGGCCAATTTTTTAAAAAGTAAAATTTTCTAGAATGGATATCCTTATGATTACATTTGTTTTTATTTTTGTAGTGTGCATTTTTTTCTCTCCATGGTAAAGAAGTGAAATTCCAGGATCTTAATTTATTTTAATTCTATTTTAACTAAATTGGTCCTTTCTTAAAATAGTTGTTCATCTGTGCTTGAGACCAGTGCAAAGTGTTGTTTAGTTATTTTTCTCAAAATGTTGCTTGCATTCTTGTTTTCTTTTAATTATATGTTAGATATGATTTATGTACCTAAATTTATAAACAATTTTATATGCTGCATGCTATATATTTTGCATATAATTTTCAGTATGAAATCTACAGGGATTTAGCAAAAACTCACAACAGTGCCAATCCTGTCAACAGCAAGCAGAAAACTCTTCCTGGGCTATGTCAATAAATAGAGACCTACAAATCCTTTGAGGCTACTATAAATAAGCAGAATATGGTTTAACCATTTTCCAAACTACAAGTACTTAAAATGTTTCCCAGCATCCACTTTTGAAGCCAATGCCCTGGTTGAGTCTTTATGCTTGTGTCTTATGTCCTTGCTGGCATTTATCTTCACAACAGAGCATTTGAATGGAATTACTGGTCCTAAAGTCATACACAGACAGCTGTCCCAGTTCATCTTGTTGACAAAGTTACCCACACCCCTGTCAATAGGATAATATCAATCTGAAATGACTTTTACCTATTTGCTGAGTAAAAAAAGTATAATTTTAAAGAAAGTATAATTTTAAGTTCATCCTATATTGTTGAAGAGATTGAATGCTATTTATTTCTTAAACTTTATTTATTTTTTCAATGATTTTTAAAAAGCCTAACTATTTGTGCCTATTATAAATTCTGTTAGGTTATCTGTTTATTATTGATTTGTAATGTGTATAAATATGTGCATCCATATATTAATTCCTTTTCTTTTATATATATTAAAATATTTCTACTTTTCTGATTATTTTTAACCTTTGTTTATGAGATCTTTTCTTCACATGCACTTTCAAAGTTTATATAGAAAAATTTATTAAATTTTTATGTGTATATTAGGGATGTATTTTCTAGTACAAGGCGATAAATACATTCTGTACTTTCCTTGAGTTTTAAAGCTTTATATATTTTAACAGCGTTATTGAATTTAAGTTACATAAGAGAACATTTACTCATATACAGTGAGACATTTTATGGTTTTAGAGATGTGTAGCTATCTCCACAAGCAGTTTGAAGGTTTTTCATCAACTCCCAAAGGAAACCCAGTCCCTGGCGACAGACCAGCTACTTCCATGGCTACTTCTGCCTCTCACGCCCATCCTGGAAAGTCTTTAATCTATTTTTGTGTTTATATTTTTGTCAGTTCTGGAAAAGTCAGAGAAGTGCAGTCATGTGTGGTGCTTGTGTTTGCACTTTTTCATTTGGCATAACGTGTTCATTTCATTCAATTGTGATTGTATTATATCTCTATGACTAGAGTTTTGGTTCATCTGGCATTTACTAATTGACATCAGTTGAATAATTATGTATAGATTTTCTTGTAAAATAGCACAGCCAGTTATACCAAAACTATTTGCTGATAACTTAGTCCATCTTTTTCCCACTAACCTAAATGCCTCCACTGTCTGTACCTGCAGATCTGCTTCTGGACTGTTTCTCTATTCTCATACCTCTCTCACATGCGCTAAGGATGCAAGCTTTACAGTGCAGCTCCCTGGTTGGCAGGGCAAGTCTGTTCTTCCTCCCCGCCCCCTTTCCCGCCCTGGGTGCTGGGAGCCAAGCCCGCGCTGTGCACCTGCTACGCGAGTGTTCCACGCTCACCTGCAGCCCCAGCCCGTAAGTGTTCCTTTTCTTAAGTCTTTCTTGGTTATTCTTCTATTTTAATTTTAAAATTGGCTTGTCAGTTCTCATCAAAATATTACTTAATGTTTAGATTGGAATGTCATTGATATAAATTAAATTTTTAAAGAAATATCATCTTTGTAACATTGAGTTTTCTCATATTTTTATTGAACTTAGCTATTACAGCTGGAATTAACTTTTTAATTGTTATTGGTATATTACTGAAGTGGAAACTTTGGAGGGAGGAGCAGAGTTTTACAAAAATCTGAGATCTGCTTGGTTAGACACATTCTGCCCAGGGTGTTCATGGGAAACAAAGATGGAGACATATACATCATACAAATTTGGGTGGCTTTTTGGAGTGTCAGTAGGAAACAAGATGGTCCATAAAATCTTTTGTGGGGCAGTATGATATTTGGGCCAAAAATTTAAGAGTCTATTAACCACTGAATTTGAAACTAGCAGGTCTTTGGATTTAAAGTGATATTTAAAAAAATAATTTGTTTAAGTGTATTGCTTTGTGTTGCCAGGCTACTGGGATGAGCAGCCTTGCAACGCTGGACTCACACCTGCCGTGTACCCTGCAGCAGGCCCCTTTCTCCCAGATCTCATTGCAGTTTTATTTTTCCATTATCTTAGTTTCAGCACAACTTGTTAAACCCTGGGTTTCCTAGGCGACATAAGCGGTTAAGTCAGAGTGCTGCTAGCCACTGATTGCTCCCTCCTTTGACATATGAACTTTGTAGGAACCTCAGTTTCCCTGACTCATCCTCTTTAGATACATCAGGAGACCCTCAGGGGAATTGTGTATTTAGAACATAGACCTTTTGGGTTCCCAGCAGCACTGGCTCTCTCTCCTCCTGCGGAGCCTCTCTCATGGTGACTTGATGTGTGGATTTCTGGTGCTGGTCTAGGACCCAGGGAGGTGATGCGTGTGTTTGTGTGTGTGTATGTGTGTGTCTGGCTACGTCCCACTTAATTCCCTGCACTGACTCATGCCATGCTGCTCAAAATTCTTCAGCCAAATCACAATGACTGCATATGCTGTGTGCACATGCACAGAAGCCCCGTCCCCAGATGTCACGTGTGATTTTTACCTGTCCAGAGCAGCACTACCCCCCCTCCCCCCGTCTGCATGGGGTGCGGAGGCTGAGGTGTGAGTGACGTGCAGATTCGCCCTTCCTCTCCAGCTGCCCAGCAGAGCATGGCCTTGGAGGACGCTTGTGTGCCGCTGACCAGGCCCCCGGGCTGAGCAGAAGCAGGCCCCAGGGTCCCACCACAGGACCTTTCAGACAGAACCAGAATGTCGGTTCCAAAGCTGACGGCTGTGTAGTTCAAGTTCAAGCTGGAGCCCTTCTTCTCATCTGAGGAAATGACTCAGATTCATACCCCAAGTCTGAACCATCCAGGGGGCCTGTGGCCATCTGCTCTCACTTGGTAAGGAAAGAGACAGGCTGGGGTTTCAGCAGATGTCTTTTGCCAATAAGCTTCTTGTCTTCTTGTCATGGTGAGAGTGGTACTGTTTAAAACTAAGGAGCTACACAGTGGTTCTGGCACCTGTCTTACAAGCGCAAGGACCCAGGTTCGATCCCCGGTCACCACATACCATACTGGGCGTGGAGACTCACGCCCAGCAGAAACCAGTACCACATACCACAGTGCCAGGCGTGGTGGCTCACGCCTGTAATCCCAGCACTCGGGAGGCAGAGGCAGGAGGATTGCAGTGATGTGAGTTCGAGGCTGAGCTCAGGGCCAGCCTGAACCACAAAGCGAGACCCTGTCTCAAAAAATCTAAAAAAACAAAACAAAACAAAACAAAAAAACTAAGGAGCTATGATAGGACATAACTAAGCATACAACAAAATGTTATCTTAGGTATGTTTACGGCTGGGTGCCTGAGCTGGTGGAATTCAGAGCCGGTGGGGTGTGCAGCCCATCGGGCAGTGAGGGCACTGAAATCACACTCGTGGGTTTGTTTATAGACTGAATGGAAGGAAGTTTCCAGCTAGGATTCTGCCTGGTCATTCTCTTCCTGTCAGAAATGAGTGCTTTAACAGCTCCCTGTGATTTGTCTTTTTTACTTCAAAAAGACACAGTGGCCTCTATCTCCTCAAGTGTTCAGGGTCTGGTGCTGTTGACGCTGATTATAATTTTTTGGGTCTTGGCTGATTGGAGTCACTGGGAAGATGTAGAAGTGGATTTTATAGAAACTACTGTATTATTTTCAATCGACTTACAATGCCAAGTGAAGGGCATACTGCTCTGATCCAACCTCTGATTTTAAGGTAGGATTTCCTTCAAGCTGTCAGACCTACTCTTTCATTCCTTCTTATTTTTCTAGACAGGGTTTCATTATATAGTTCAGGCTTCCCTTGAACTCACTATGTAGCTCACTAAGGAGCTACGATAGGTTGGCCTAAACTCATAGTGACCCTCCTGCCTCAGCCTCCCTTCTGAGTGGGATCACAGGCATATCTCATTATACCCGGCTGAACTACTATGTATATCATTGACATCCTATGGTTTTGTGTCTCCATGTCTCATAGACATTATTTTTAGGAAACATTTTCCAACTTTTACAACCAAAGTTATCTATTCATGTTTCATCTTCAAGGAAAATGACAGATGCTTAATTTTTCTTCTGCCTTCAGATGGTGTGTGGAATGGGATATGAAGGAAAGTTCAAAAGCTCTGATATGAGAAAGAGCAGAATACAGATCCTGGCTTCAGCACTTACTAGCTATGTCACCTAACTACCTCTCTGAGTCCCTACTTCTTTGACTCCAGAGTAGAGACACAATGTCCATCTCAGCTATAAGAATTAAATGCTATAAGTGCTATAAGAATTAAATGAAATGAAAAGTGCCAATGTGGTGAGCACACTTTATATACTCAATAATTGCTCCTGCCCCTATGAATTATTTTCAGATAATTCTAAGTCATCTTTCCACATTGGTGCTGCAACTTATGTAGCAGATGGACCAGCAAGGAAAGAGTTCATTCTAGTCTTGGGTGTCTGCTGAGACCTCGTCCCAGACTGAAGACTGGATTGAGATCCAGGAGATGGAATTATTTTGCAACCAAAGATTACTTCAGTGGAAAAGATTAATGAGTCACATTATACAAATGGCTCAAGCTAATGACAAATGAAAATGTTCTGGTTTTTAGCTGGAGCTGATTTAATAATATTTGTGCAATAACAGCATTAAATTCAAATTCTTTTGCAGCACATTGGACTTTAACCAGAACTTTCTTCTCTGAGGTAAAGTCATCCTTCCCAAAGGACTGACTGCCTGTTTTACAGCCAGTCCCCTCTGAGGTGTAGTTTCCAGAGTTGTGAGAGATTACCCCACCTCCTAATTCTCAAACAGCCTGCTCCATCAATGTTGCTGTTGAGATGACTGAAGCTTTCCTCTCTCTCTATGAATTAAATTATCTGGCTGAATCCTAGATGAAGCCAGAATCCGGCATTCCCAGTCAGCAGGCACCAGTTTATCTGAGAGAAGACAGGGTTGAGATGCAGACTGGGACCCTTTGGAAAGAGCAGGTCATGCCCGGGGCCTGAGCGAGGCTGACCTGAACTACTCATGCTCCCCCAGCTCCTGGGGGTTCACTGCACCTTGCTGTGGTGGCACCCACTTCTTCATTTTAATGCCATTCTTACTGGGCTATGAAATCCTCAAGGGAAAGGAACTCCTCTTTCATGGCTCCACGTTTCTCTCAGAGCATCTTTTTAGATATCTCACAGGTTTTCAGTAGTTTCCTTGCATCTTAGGAGGTGGTTGATAAGTGCTACTGAATGAAGAGCTATTGAACAAGTCATTTTTATCAACTGGGCTAAACTTCACAATTCTCTTTCCACTTTTTGCCCCAAAGTCTGATCTCTCTGCTGCCCGCAGTGGAGCTGCCTTCCAGTTCCTTTTAGCTCTTCATGATCATCACTGCAAGGAGATCAGAACAGCCAGGCTCTGCTGTGAAATACGTGGCTGTTTTCACTTCTTCCCAATGATCTCCTACGCCCCAGAAGATGCTCACAGAGAACAGGAAGAAGTCCACCATTCATTACTGTGTCACACAGGGAAAGCGACTAGAAGCCTTTGGGTCTGTGAAGTGTGGAGTTCAAATTATAATACAGAAGATTAATCAACTGACTAATAAAGGCAAATGTAGAGTGGACCCTCAACTTAGGAGCAGCCTTACCTGCAAGCAACTTGGGCTCATGTAGGTAAACGGAAGATTCATCTGCCTCTTGTTATCTATAACAAGTACCCAGGTAAACATCTAGAGCTCAGCTGTATTGACTTACAATCAACTTGAGTTACAACCAGCTTGGCAACTCTTCAAGTTTATGAGTCAAGAGTTCCCTGAATTATTGAACACAACAACTATAGGCAAAGATGTAAATAATGTATTAGTCAAGATAGATACTCTGGGCACTACTGAAAGTGCTTTGATGGCTAAAATTTTGTTTTGTTTTGTTTTTGTGATACTGGGGATCAAACTCTGGCCCTTGTGCTTCCAAAGTAGGTGCAGTACTAATTGAGCTAAATCTCCAGCCTTTGAGGCTAAAATTTTGTTACCCTGAAAGGTTTAAAAAATACACTCTGGAATACTGGAATGATTTTACATCACTGAGACACTTATCCCAATATTTCTTTCACTGAAATGGATTCTGTTGATTCTTTTTCCCTAGGAAAGAACATGTATTCAGGTTATTTTATGACTTAAATTTTTACCTTGAAGTAACTAAAGATTCATGCACCACCTTAAAAAATAACACAGATCTCATGTATTCTTTCCTCAGTTTCATCTAAAAATATCTTGCATGACTATGTTAAAATATGATAAAATGTTGACACTGATACAGTCAAGATAGGACATTTCCTACTACTAGAAGAGATGGAGAGAGAGAAAGAGAGAGAGAGGAGAGAGAGAGAGAGAATAAGGGTTTATACTTAGCTCTTTTTTTTTTTTTGAGACAGGGTCTCGCTTTGTAGTTCAGGCTCGCCCTGAGCTTGGCCTCAAACTCACATCACAGCAATCCTCCTGCCTCTGCCTCCCGAGTGCTGGGATTACAGGCGTGAGCCACCACGCCCCGCACTGTGGTATGTGGGACTGGTTGCTGCTGGGGTGAGTCTCCACGCCCAGTATGGTATGTGGTTACTAGAGATCGAACCCGGGTCCTTACGCTTGCAAGACAGGCGCTGGAATCACTGAGCTAAATACCCTACCCTATACTTAGCTCTTTTGGGACACTCTGATGACATCAATATTAGACATTTTCTTATAATCCTTCAGCTCATTTTTAATCATTCAGTTCATTTTTTCTTCTATTGTTCAGACTAATTTCTTTTTCCTTGTCTTGCAATTTACTAATTACTTCCTGTGTCCTCTCACTTCTACTGCTGATCCCATCTCCAATCTTTTTATTTCATGTATTGTATTTTCAGTTCTAAGATTTCCATTCTGCTCCATTTTTTACCTTTGAGTTGTGTGTGTGTGTGTGTGTGTGTGTGTGTGTGTGTGTGTAGGTATATGTCTGCTAAGTCTGCTTCTGTTGTTAAGTCTTTCTGTACTTTTCACCTGTTTCCAGAGTGTTTGTGCTGGTTCTTTAAAGCACTTTATCACATATATCTTAAAATATTTTCTAGATGGTTCCACATCTTGGTCGCTTGGCACTGGCTTCTATTGATTATATTTTTGCATTCAATTTGAGGCTTTCTTCATTGAAATCTGGACATTTTCACATTGTGTTCGATGACTCTGGATCTTATTTGAATCTTGTGACCATTTTTGATACTACTGTAGCAAAAAGAGAGGATGCCTGTTTGTTACTGCCAGGGGGAGGCCGAAGCCTAAGTGTGCTGTTTGCTTCTGCAGGAGGTGGCTCCCTCCAGCGGCTGGGCAGGGTGGGGCAGGGTGGGGCAGGGTGGGGCCTTCGCCTTTGTGTGGTGAGACTGACTCTGCTAGGCTTCCTTCAGTATCACTTCAGTGCAGTAAATACTCACTATGTAAAGCAAATCTTCCTTGTGTAGGAGATGGATAGAAAGTTTCCTGGTGAATGTCTTAGTTTCCACTTCCCTCATCTTCCTGCAGATTATTTATTTATAGTATTTCTCTTCCCCAGCTGGAAATTGCATCATACTTTTCTTCATGGGTGATGGATTTTCATACTTACAGCTGTTACTTTCTTCATTCTCTTTATTTCTTTTTACATTCTTCTTGCTATTTATCACAGTTTATCTGCTAGGTGTCTGGCTTCTCCCTGCTTCCTCCATTTGAATGTTTGCTTGTATGATCTCTTTATAGCATTTCAGTTTTAAAACACACTATCACAATAAGGTTACATCAAAGTGCTGCGAGCACAAGCCTACGAGTGCTGAGCTAGCTGGGGGAGGGGTCAGTAAAAGAGATTAGCTGAAGAGCTGATTTTGAAGACTAAAACCTATTTCCTCTGAGGAAAGGAAATAGTGCAAAAGTATTTTAGATCATATTTCTCTGTCTCAGCCACTTGCTTGGAGTGGCGACCATCAGAAACTATAAATAGATCAACTCTGCTAGCAGCATCTTCAAGCATCAGGAAATGACTAGCCTTGTTTGTGAAATTTTGCAAACTAGCGTGTTAGCAATGGATATACTATTATCTTTAACTTCTCTTTTATAAATATTACTCATTAAATCTGATACTCTTTTCTCAATCTCTGGGATTCTCAGAGGTTCTCATTTTTTAGAGGTATCTTTTTAATTAATGACCTTCTCTACTCCATACACTCTTAGACTTCTGGATGAACAAATAGAATTTAAGTGATTGATTAACAAGTTTCGCTAATGATTTTGATTAGCTATATTTGTTTTGATTGTAATTATCATTTCTCTGTAATTAAAATTTAGTCACAGTATTCATACTTGATAAAATTTTGGATAAAGATTTCCCCAATGAAACCCAAATATATTTATAATTTTCAAGCTATTATAGAATCATTTGACAACACCTATAGTAGTTCTGTCTGTCAAAGGAAAAAAAAGGTTGTTTTGATTTTTCTGTGTGTGTCTGTGTGTGTGTGTGTGTTTTGAGACAGGGTCTCGCTTTTGTAGTATAGTTGAGGCTGGCCCTGAGCTCAGCCTCAAACTCACATCACAGCAATCCTCCTGCCTCTACCTCCTGAGTGCTGGGATTACAGGCGTGATCCACCACGCCCGGCACTGTGGTATGTGGTACTGGTTGTTGCTGGGCGTGAGTCTCCACCCACAGCACGGTATGTGGTATCCGGGGATTGAACCTGGGTCCTTGCGCTTGCAAGACAGGCGCCGAAACTACTGAACTAAATCCCTGCCCAAGGTTGTTTTGATTTTTAAAAACCTATAGGAGTTTTACTTATAAAAGATAACTGCTAATTGATTATGGTTTTAAAAATCATATTTCTTGACTGATTATCTGCTAGATAAAATTTATATTAATCCAGAACATAATAACCTTTTCACTGCAAGGACATTTGAATGCACTGGCCTTTTGAATCTCTGTATTAGATTAATCTCTTTTTAGAATCCCATTTATGCCATGTCTGGTGTCAGAAGAAGAAGTAGAAGCATAGGTACCTCGCCCTGTTGTTTTCACGGTCCTTAGTAAGACACCATCCTTGTGGATGACAGCATTCAGCCACTGTTGGAGCAGCTCTCTCCTCACTGCCATGGGGGAAATGAAGTGGTTACCTGCATGTGTTCAGGTCGTCTGCAGAGCCGGGCTGAGCAGGGCTTCGGTTGCTCCATCTTTGTGCCCCTGGGCACACTTGGGCTGTGTGGGAAGTGATATTTCTTCCTGCCAGGCCTGTGTGGCTGATGGGATGAAAAACAATTTCTCCACTTCTGATTGTATGCATCTTGCCAGCAGAGTTCTTTAATAATTTCTTCCTTGGAGGCACTAATGATTAGTGAGATGATGTCTTCTGTAACTTCTTTAAGGTCATCTTAATTGGATACATACAATATTTCACTCAAGGAAACTAACTCATGTATTTTACTCGCCACCTTTTAATTAATGCTGCCTTTATTTTCATACCACCCTTAATTCTTTTGAATTTGATAAAAAGAATTTCAACTTCAATTTTTATATGATTTGGTAGTTGAAGCATGGTCTATACTACAGCTGCCAGCACGACACAATTCTGTCAGCCTGCAGGAGGACTTGTGTCACACCCACGCACGCGTCTCATCGGCCACCTGACTTGTGAGTGCCAGTTTAGAAAGAGGCGAAGGAGCCGCCACCGGAGGACCCATCAACGTCAGCGGTAATGCTGCTGTGTAAACACTTTCACTCCCTCCGGCTCACTTTCCCCCCAGTCACTGCTGACTCTGACTGCTGATAAGCTGACTAAAGCTGGAGGTCAATAATCTGGAGACGGCTGGTAATTATTAATGGATCAACAGGGTCTTAACAGCTTCATCCTGTGCACTGGATGGGATTTGGGGAGAAAGAAGTACAGGATTCCCTTTCTCTTTAACCTAGCCAGCACAAACAAACAGAAACACACACATACATAGCAAAGCAGTAGTTATGGAGAGCTGAAGGATTTTCTCTGGATCCTCACTCTAAATTTGGGGTGTAAAATACTGAACAAGGAGCAAGCTCTTAATTACTCTCCACACTCAATCTTCTGCTTAATAGAGTCTGTTTGCTGATGTGACGTGCCCTGAACGCACTGACCCTGGAGGCAGCCAATATTGAGGAACGCTGGGGATGGGCAGCGCAAAGCCTTGTGGGTAAATTGAGTGTCTACCATGAGTTTGTGGCTTCTCTTATTCTAAATTAAGCTCTTCAACCTACCATTATCTATCCCACACACTGAACTTATCTCCAAGGTAAATGTTTCTATGTGGCTAATGGATTTCACAGTACAAAACAAGCCCCCCTCATCCGCCTTCTTCCTGTGAGCACCAATGGGACACCCTGGGACTCCTCGCTCGATGCTTTGTTCTCAGGGCTTGGTGCTCTAACATTTTGAACTTTAGTGACTGTATAAATTGAAATCTAGCCCAAGGAAGTTTTTTTTTTCCACCTTCTTTCTTTTCCTTTCTATAATTTGAGGCAACAATATCAGGTTGTGTTAAGAGCCAAAAAGTCAGATCTAATAAAACATTAGGAAACCTCTCACTGAAGTAGTTTGCAATGTTTCTGAAGGAAAATGCTTCATAAAATGATGAGATGGGTGGGTTATTGTGTTCGCTTGCCATAACACTAACAAAATGTCTCTGAAAAACAAGCAATGGGAAAGGTTTGTTTTGGCTGATGGTTGCACAAGTTTGAGTCCATAGTTAGTAGGCTATGTTGTTCCTGAGCCTGTGGTGAGGGAGAGGGTCATGGCTGAAGGGCATGGCTCAGCCAGGTTGGTTAGCTCAGGGCATCTGGGAAGAAGAGACAGAGACTGAAGGAAGGAGAGAGGTGGAGAGACAGGCTGATGAGACTGATGATGTTGTATGGCTTCCTCCTCCTACTTCTGTCCTGTCTGACCCTGGGCTATTGGATGGTAGTGCCCAATCAGAGTGCATCCCCTCCCTTAGTTTGCTGTCCCATTCGCCAGTCACCTCAAAAAATACCATCATAGACATGCCCAGAAGTATGTCTGTTTCCTAGTTTTTCTCAATCCAGTCCAGTGGAAAATCATAGTTATCTTCAAATGCTTATTGTTTACAAGATGATGAGATTCTTGAAAGTTTGGCTGGAATGAGTAGTCAGCATTATGAATTCCAAATCTCAGTGAGACTTGGCCAATCTTCATTTTCGCATCTTTGTAGGCATCATTCAGATTTAGTAATTATGCTATTGTCTACCAATATTAGAAAGAATAAAAAATAGAGGCACATTTCACTCAAGAAAAGCAATACAAGTTGAGCATCCCTAATCCAAAAATCTGAAATATTCCAAAATCAGAAATTCTTTTTTTTTGGAGACAGGCTCTCTTTGTAGTTCAGACTGGTCCTGAACTCAGCCTCAGACTCACAGCAATCCTCCTGCCTCTGCCTCCAGAGTGCTGGGATTATAGATGTGAGCCACCACATCTGGTATGGTTGTATGTGATTACTGGAGATTAAACTCAAGACTTTGCACTTGCTAGGTAGGCACCAAAAACACTGAGCTAAATCTCTGGCCCCCAAATCTGAAATTCTTTAAGTACCAACTTTTCCACAAGTGGAAAATTCCACACATCCTTATGTGATCAGCTGTACTCAAAACATAAATGCAATAAAAATACTGCATAAAATTAAATCTGCAGGTACAAAGTAAATATGAAACTTACATAACTTTCATGTGTAAACTTGGGTCTCACCTTTTATGCAGTGTTAATTATTGCATGAAAGCTGTGAGCATTGCAGGCTATAAAGAGTTAACCCTACAATTGGCTTGTTTGGGAAAGCAAGTCTGGCTGAAGCCTATGTACTGAGGTCAGAGTAACTCCAACCCAAATTGTGTTCCCACAACTAAAGCTTTCTTACTAGAAGGGCAAAGTTTTAATTGAAAACATACATTTTGTCTTTCCTGTTCCTATTTGAGAATTCTGTGTCTTTTTCCTTGTCTCCGTTAATTTCCATAGAAACCACATCACCGTGTATCCTCGCACATGGTCATGCCCTCACACAGAACTCACCTTTCCTCCAGCTGATTACCAATAAAAATGAATGGCTCGGCCTGGCCAGCGTTTTTGTGGGTTGTGCTGGAACTGGTCATTCTTGCTCCCTGCATTTTATTTCTCTTTCTTCTGCCTTTTAGTTTTTTTTTTTCCTTCTGGCTTGTATTGTATACCAATCAAGAGAGTGGAGCTTACTACAGAGGTTTCTGATAATGTTTCAGGAGTTACCAGTACTTAATGTGTCTCACTACATAGATGGAAATATTCCAAAATCTGAAAAAATTTGCAATCTGAAATACTAATGGTTCCAGGCATTTTTTTTTTTTTTTTAGGTTTTTTGAGACAGGGTCTCACTTTGTAGTTCAGGCTGGGCCTGAGCTCAGCCTCAAACTCACATCACAATCCTCCTGCCTCTGCCTCCCGAGTGCTGGGATTACAGGCGTGAGCCACTACATCCAGCACTGTGGTATGTGGTACTGGTTGCGAGTCTCCACGCTCAGTATGGTATGTGGTTACCAGGGACCGAACCTGGGTCCTTGCACTTGCAAGATAGGAGCCGGAACCATTGAGCTAACTCCCCGGCCCATGGTTCCAAGCATTTTGGATAAGGATAATCAGCCTGCATAACAAAATGACCAACAAACATAAGAAAATGCATTCAAACTAGTTAATCAGAAATTAGAATAGTCTATGTAGTATTATCTATTAAATTGGTAAAAACATAAGAAACAATAATGCCTGCCACTGGTGAAATGTATTGGGGAATTACCAAGGTCAGACAGACTGGTTTGTGGTGTAGTGCTTTCTTATTGAGAATTAAGCATATCATTTAATTTTTCTAAGATTATTTCCCTCAGCTCTAAAATACAGATTGTATTAGTAACCACCTCACAGGATTTTTGAAGGGACTTAGAAAAATAATATTTCTAGAGTACTTAACACATTGGCATATAGGAAATGTTAGATTTGGAAGTCAGACTCCTGATACACTGCTGGGGTAGTCTAAATTGAAAAAGCCTTCCAGAAAAAGAATTTGATGCATGCGTAGGGCCACACTGATGTGCATACAACTGACTTAACCATTGTACCTCTAGAAATTTCTTTAGAAGAAACAGGACACTATGATACACTGAGAAGATTAATGTTTATAAAATTCTTATACTGTCCAAAGAAATGGAACCAATTTAAACATAAATCAGAGAGTGGTTGAAAGTTATGGTTTGTCCCCTCAGTAGAGTTTCAATCAGGTATTAATGAACGTGTGTTTGAAGAATGTTCAGTGGTTGGGAAAAAGTGGTACAATACAACCAAGTACCACCAGGATCAATGAGATACCTGTGATTCCCATTTTTATTAATATTTACATGTAGTCTTTTTTCTGTAGTCAACACCTACTTTTTAGTCACCTGCTTCGTTTTAGACCTTCTACTGAAGCCACGGGTGTGGTAGTGCTGTAAAAAACCAGAGCTCTGCCCCCACGGCGGAGCTTCCAGTCTTAGTGACACAGAGGCAATCGTGCCAGTTTGCTACTTGGCCGCCTCAGCAAAGCAGCACACAGTGAGTGGTTAAAGTACAGAAGTTCAGTTTTCTCACAGTTCTGAAGGGGAGAAGCCTGAGGGCGAGGTGTCACCTGAAGTGTCCTCCTCTCTCCTTACAAGCCGCTATCTTCTCCCTGGGTCTGCCGTTCTCCTGGAAGTGTGTTCAGATTCGCTTCTTCTCAGTCACAGGGTTGGGCCCATCCTCGAGAACTCACACTATTTTAATACCCTCATGACAGACCCTATTTGTAATCTAATCCTCTTCTGAGTTACAGCAGTCAGCACATCAGTATATAAACTTTTGAGGGTGTTAACAGAAATCATCAATTCTTCTCTGATACTGTCTCATGGGAGCCCTCTGACAAAGGATGCCTCTTCCTTTCCCCTCCAATGCGATATTATCAATTTTTTTTTGTACTGGGGCTTGAACTCAGGACCTTGTGCTTGCCAGGCAGGTCTGGTGTTACTGAGCTGTATCCCCAGCTTGTCTCACCTTTTGAAGAATCCCTTCAGAAAGATTAAAACGTGGGTCCTTGTTTGAAAGTCTGCTCATTGGCTAGAGCACTGAGAGCTGAGACTTCACTTTAGGTGAAGGTGACCTTCACTGGCAACTCCTGATCATGGCAAACAGTGACACCAGGTGTCCCTAGCACTCAGAGTCTGACACCCAGAGAACTCGGGCCTCTCTCCAGTGTCAGGCCCTCACCCTAGGCCTAGGTACCTGACAGGCCTCTCAGGATGACTTCTGACTGAGGGGAGCATAGTGGTTTATAGTGAGATGTCCCCACAGGCGAGGCTTGTAGAAAAGGACTGGACGGACTTGCTGTTGGTAGGTGGGACTCGGCCTGGAGAGGTGGTCACTGCAGATGTGACCGGGAAGGGTGTCGCTCCTCCCTGCTCA
>PVIR01020415.1:0-30644 GCA_004026965.1 Petromus typicus
AGCCTCAAACTCACATACATCACAGCAATCCTCCTGCCTCTGCCTCCTGAGTGCTGGGATTACAGGCGTGAGCCACCACACCCAGCACTATGGTATGTAGTACTGGTTGCTGCTGGGCATGAGTCTCCACGCCCAGTATGGTATGTGGTTACCGGGGATCAAACCCGGGTCCTTGTGCTTGCAAGACAGGCACCGCGCTGGCGGGACCACTGAGCTAACTCCCCGGCCCTCCTTTTTGACTCTTTAAGTAGCTGATGTTTAAGAGTGGCATGGGCTCTTTCTACTATGGCTTGTGCTTGTGGATTATATGGAATACTAGTATTATGCTTAACATGACAAATAAGAAAGAATTTTTGTATAGATTTATTAACATATGATGGACCATTACCAGTCTTAATGTTTTTGGGGCACTCCCATGGCAGCAAAGGTGGACAAGCAGTGCTGTTGAACGTGGTGCCCTTTCTCACCAGAGTGACATGTGGCATGTATCATGTGTGAAAATGTGTCTATAGAAACATGAACAAATTGAGACTTACCAAAACAGGGGATGTGTGTCACATCCATCTGCCAAATCATGTTACTGGCTAGGTCTTGAGGATTAGTTTGCTCAGGGGTAATGGGCTGTGGAATCCGTTGGCAACTGTGACAAGCCCTAACTATCTGCTGTGCTTGGGCACGAGATAGATGAAAATCACGTCGCAGTGCCTCGGAGTTCTGATGAAAATAGCTATGTGATTCCTTAGCCTGATCAAAGGCAGCAAGAAATTCTATAAGCTGATCTGCTTGTCTGTTGCCATATAAAGTGGCCCAGAAAGATTGGTATGTGATCGAATATGTCCAATATAAAAGGGAGCAATGCTTTGGCGGATAGCCTTTTGTAATCTTAAAAACAAGTTCAGTAATTCAGGTTTCAAGGTAGAGTGGACCACAGCTCCTTCTAGTCGCTGGGCTAAAGAAACTGCATAAGAGGAATCACTTAAGATATTGAGGGGCTGGGAAGGAAAGTTTTCAATCACAAATGAAATTGCTAACAATTCTGACCTCTGAGCGGAGACACCGGGTGTAGGTAACACATAGCTAAAGGAAGTACTCCAAATTGCTGCTTGGCCTTTAGAGGCCATCAGTGAGATATGTGGGAGCATCTTGTAATGGTTGAAATTGAGTAACTGTAGGAAAAATAAATTCATGTCGCGTAAAAAACTGAAACAGAGAATCACTAGGATGGTGATTATCTAATTGTCCTAAGAAATCTGCAAAGGCTACTTGCCAATATAAGACAGTTTGTAGCAGTGATTGCATTTGAACCTTATCAATTGGGATAATAATAAAATGAAGATCCTAAAGAAACTACTTTTGCAATTTGCTCTAGATATAACTGTAGAGATTTTACTAACTGGTTAGATAAAAACAGCCATTCCATGGGAAAGACTTGTTTTTCATAGCATTGTCCTATTAAACCTATAGGTGAATGGGAGGTGTTAAGTACAAATAAATAAATTGAATAGTTAGGGTTAATGTGAAAAACTTGTTGGTTATGTATGGCTTCTTATATTAGTTGTAACTCCTTTTGTGTCTCTGGAGTATTTAGTTTTTGAGGGGAATTAAGATTAGAATCTTCCTGTAGTATTTCATACAAATTCCATGATTGAAAAGTCAGTAATCCTATTTTAGGCCTAATCCAATTAATATCACCTAATATTTTTTGAAAATCATTTAGTGTTTTTAATTTGCCTATTCTAAATTATATTTTTTGGACTTGACAGACCACTCTGATAGCAAAGTAGCCAGGTAAGTATAAGGCTCGGATAGTTGGAACTTTTGAGGTACAATGCACAGTCTAAAGCATAAGTCCTTCTTTGCAACAGCAAAGGCCTGAAACAGGAGCTATTGTGAACTTGTGAAGACTAATATCTCATCCACACAATGTGTTAAATATACAGCACATAAATCTTGAAATAAACCCCCTTTGCTGTACTTTTTGGGAATAATAAAGACAGGTATGTTACAAGGGCTCATAGATGGCTCTAAATGCTCTTTAAGGTGTTTTGATATAAGTAGCTCTAAAATAGTCAGGTTTTTTTGTGGTAGTGGCCATTGATTAACCCAAATGAGATCACTTGATTTGCATTGCAAAGGCAAAGCTGCTTTGGGTGGAGAAACTTTAATAGCCCTAACCAAAAACCTTTGATCATATCCAATTCCAAAATGCTGTACTTTTGTGGCTGTTTTACACACTACATTCTGCCCTGCTTGCCTAACCCATTTCCTGGTTCATATTCCATTTTATACATCATTTGTTCAACTAGTGAAGTTTTAGGGGGGGAAAATAGTTACTATAGCTCTCCATCCTTCCAATAAATCTCTTTCCCATTAATTTACAGATATGGGAGCTATGTAAGGACAAATGTGTCCCAATTGACCATCAGGCCCTTCATAAGGTAATGGTAGGGAGTTTTGTAGAGCTTGTTGAGTGTCACCAAGGCCTACCAATAACATTTTAACTTGTTTTGTATCTAAAGCTGGGGACCATAAGGATGAGGATACGATGGATACATTCACACCTGGGTCTATTAACCCTGTGAATAACTTGTCATTCAACTTAATTTTACACATAGATCAGTTTTTGGAAATCTCTTGGGTGAAATAAACCTCTTTTAGAGAAATTTCTGGCTCAAAGATCTTGAGGATTTTTAAGGCTAACTATTTAATTTTTGTTTTGGCAAGAGCAACAATTCTGCAATATAATCTCCTTGTTCAATTACCCAAAGTCCTGTAGAACTAACAGGAACACACAAATCAGAGTTGTAATCAGAATCAATAACTGCAGAAATAACAGTAATGCCTTTCAAAGTCTGAGAGAACTTTCCAATCATCAAACCAATTGTTCTAGGTGGCGGTGGGCCATAAATTCCTATGGGAACAGATACAGGAGTCTCACCTCCCAGCAAGTGAATTCTCTGAGAAGCAGAAAGATCTAATACTGAGCTCCTGAGTGTTCCCCTGATGAGGGAAGAAATATCCCTCTGGACACCTACGCCATCTGGTCTTGTACTTATGCAGGGGTCTGAACTGGGTATAGCTGGCTCAGAGTGAGTGGAGTCTACTGGCCTTGATCGCCTATTGTTTCCTGAACCTGGGGAAGGGTGTGATTTTTGTTTCCCTGGCAACAATTTGTCATCCTTATCATATTTAGAATGACAAGCCTTAGCCCAGTGAATGCCTTTTTGGCAACTAGGGCAAGGGCCGGGCAGTAATTTAATCTCTTTGGATGCCTGACTTGGTTTCAGGTCAGTTTGTAAAGCTTTGATTTTACAGTTTTTTCTGAGATGTCCCATTTTTCCACAATTAAAACACTTTAATGCACTACCTGCACCACATAAATGTTGGGAGATGGCTTGAACCATTAGGGCAGCATTGTATGAAGGAGACCCAGTATTTTGACATGCCTTAATATATACTCCAAGATCATTAGAAGAGTGTACAGGATTTATTGCCTGTTTACAATCCAGATTAGCATTCTCTTAGGCTAGTTGTAAAGTCAAAATGTTTGCGGCCTGGGAATTAGATATCTGTCTCCTAATAACTTGTTGCAATCGGGCTACAAAATGCAGGAAAGCTTCCATTGGCCCTTTTGGGTAAAAGATTGATTTGAGTAAAAGATTTGAGTAAAAGATTGCATCGGCGCACCGTCAACTGGCACAGAGGCCCAAGACCTCTGCATGAGGTTCTCTAGCTGGCAAAAGAGTAGTGCTGGGCAATCAGCTTGCCTGTGTAAATCTGAATATTTGCCCATACCAGATAGCATATCACAACTAATCTCTTTGACCTGAGCATCTCCCAGGGCATTTTTTCAAGCCTGCTCTCTAATTAAGGAATGCAGTTCCACTTCAAAATGGAGATACTGAGCAGGGGACAGGCATGTTTGTGCAAGATAAAAGACATCATGCGGAACCAAAGAATAAGTCTGAAATACACTGTCTAGCAAACCCAATGTATAGGGGCTTTGGACACCATTAGTCAGCACACTCTGCCTGAGCTCTTTTAGGATATTAAAATTGAATGAGCTATGAACACACATATCCACCCCTGGGTTGTCAGGGTCAGGTAGAAGAGAGATAGGAAAGCACAAAGGGTCTTCAACTGCTTTGCCTGCTGTAACAGCCTTTTGTAGAGTTTGGCGGTAGGGAGTGACCCTAGGAGTGGGCTTTAAGAGAGGGGCAACAAGACCTTTGTGTGGCACCTGAGGAGGTTGTGGGGCTAGTGATTTAGGGTTTTCCTCAGATGGGGCTGAAACAGCCTGTTGCAACTGTGGAGCTGAAGCTGCAGTAAAAGGAAAGCAAATGGGTGAAAAAGCCAAACATGGGGAAGCATGGCCAGAAGGGCAAGTGGAGGGAGGGGTAGTCACAGTCTCCTGAACTGACTGAGAAAGTTTGAGAGCAGAGTAGACTAAGGCCCAAGTGCTTAATGTGTGAGGGGAAAGGCAATCCCCTCTTTGCCTTGCTTCCCGGAGAATGGTTCCTACATGCTCCCATGTTGCTAAGTTAATTGTCCTCTCCTTGGGGAAAGATGGAGCATATTTTTCTATATCTTTTAGCAATTTTATCACATCTTTTTTTGGTATTAAATATGATGCTTGCTTTAACAGCGACTTAAGCAATTTGACAAATTTACACTGATCTGATGACAGAGATTGACCCATGTTTTTAACTCGGCAGAGATAGAAAATCACTCCCAGTTGAACACACTTACCAGTAATGTTCCGTGTCCGAGTCCGGAATCGTCCTGGGAGATCCGTGTGCTGTCTCTTGTACTCCAAGTTTGTCTCACAGGTGAATTTATCAGTAGATCCGATTTAAATCCACGTTGGGCGCCAAATGTAGTAAAAAGGGGAATGGAACGCTCCTGTGAGTTCACGGCACATGCCGAAATAATTAATAATTAGGCAGAAATGATACTTAGAGAAAACTGAACTTGGGTGTGATCTGTGCTACTCTGGGCGGCAAGGACTCTGGACCCCAGCCTGCCACACCTTTTATTATCTACATTCCAAAATACCCTGAAAGGCAGGGCCACACCAACAATAGTCCTAGAGAAGTTATGTAGATGAGGATTCCTCGGGGCAAAGCAGATGTCAGCAATAGTCCTTGAGAAGGGGGAGATCCGGTGCAGTTCTGCCCTGAAGCATCACAGCATGTGGGACCATTGAGTCCCTGTTGCTACCAGAGATGAAGACAAGAGTCAAGTCCAAAGTCTGTCTACAGGCAGGAAGTCCTGGTCAATTCTGACCTTGCAATTCCCAAACAGGGTGGTTCCCAACAAATGCTCTCCTGAGTATTTTCAGAGAGTGAGAGATGACTATGTCTGGCCCCAGGACAAGGGACCCCAACTTCCAGTGATGCGTAGGTGGTACAGTGGGCCGGCTTTTAGGACAGGATTTGTGACATGTGTCTCCTCTCGGCTTAAGTGAAATTCACAATAATGAAAACCAACAAACAGACTTTGAGGATCTGTGATTCCCCAAAACACTTTGAAACTACTATAGCATTCACTGAAGTCTTCATGGACCTATCAGTCATGCCCAATGTTCTGTTTCTTAAAAAAAAAAAAAAATCAGATTTATTGAGGCGTAAAATAAGATGTATACATTCTAAGTAGATAGTTCTATGAGTTTTAACGAATATATATACTTGTGAAACTGTCTTTCCAATGAAAATACTGATCATTTCAGCTGCATCTGATGGCGTAGGCCTGTAATCCCAGCCCCCTGGGTGGATGAGGTGGGAGGACCACAAGTTCAAGTCCACGTGGGGGAATTTAGCAATTCAGTAATAGCCTCTCTTGAAATAAAAAGTAAAAACAAAAAGTGGGGGCTGGGGATGGAGCCCAATGTGAAGGACCTTGGTTCAATACCTAGTGCCACCAAAAAAAAAAAAATCATTTTTGTCACCCAAGATGTCTCTTGTATCTAGTAAATACTTACTATCAGGTTCTTGGGGAAAATGTTATATATTTAACATACATATATAAATATAAATATTTGCATGTTTAACATATTAATGATTTATCATATTAAAATAGTGTAAATTTTACAAGTATAAGGCATTGATTGCATAATTTATAAATAATAACAAAACATGCCACATCCTCCATTGTAAATTCTATTATAGCTATTTTTTTTTTTTTTTTTGAGACAGGGTCTCACTCTGTGGTTCAGGCTGGCCCTGAGCTCAGCCTCAAACAGCAAACAGCCTCTGCCTCCCAAGTGCTGGGATTACAGTCGTGAGCCACCACGCCCGGCCCTGTGGTAGGTGGTACTGATTGCTGCTGGGTGTGAGTTTCCACACCCAGTATTGTATGTGGTTTCTGGGGATTGAACCCGGGTCCTTGTGCTTTCAAGATAGGTGTTAGAGCCACTGAGCTAAATCCTTGGCCCTAGCTATTCATTTTTGTCAAACTTTTTTTTTTTTTTCTAGTACCAGGGATCGAACTCAGGACTTTGCACTTGCTGGGCAGGCGTGGGGCCACTGAGCTACATCCCTAGCCTCCACACTCCTGTATCTATAGCCAACCAACAGTTGCAATCAACTTGTGGAGTTCTGGCATACGTGTTGGCATATACACTACTTTCACTTATGGGGTAAGAAAAAAAAACAGGTGATGACATTAGCAACTCCAATGAATCTGAGAAGTCTTTTGGATACCCCAAGAATATTTTAAGAGGTTTTTTTTTTTAGCTATTCACAATTTTATAGCTATCTGAGTCACTCACATTTCAGTCTAATGAGCATGATAAATATTTTTACACTACTTTCCTTTATCCGGACAATAAAAAACAATAAATCAAGGCTTGATTCATAGTACTTACCAACTTTTGCTACTCCTACATGGCACAATTTCAAGATGCAGCACAGTTCAGCCCAACGTGGAGTTGAGAAGAGCTGTGCAGAGTGAATGGCAGGATGTCCGCCACACAGACGTGACAGCTGTAAACGACTTTAAAAGCACAGGTAGTAGAAAGCAGGGTGAAATGACTGGAGAAAGAACATTGGAATTTTGTTATCTTTGTCTTAATACTATTTACAGCAAATTTATTTTAATTTAATGTGTGTGTGTGTGTGTGTGTGTGTGTGTGTGTGTGTGTGTGTGGTACTAGGGATCAAACTTGGGTTGTTGTACTTGCAAGTTAGGTGCAGTACCATTTGAGCTAAATCCCCGGTCCTGTAAATTTAATTTTCAATAATAGTTGCATGCTGGGGACTCCTTCAGTAAGTCTTCAGTCCCACCTGCCCAGTATACAATGCAGGCCTGAGAAAAAAAATATACTAAGAGAACTGAGAGAGAAAAAGTGTGGTGGTGGGATTACAGTGCTGGTACAACCAACAAAGGCACTGGGCCTCCCGGGCACTGACTCTTATTGGAAATCAATTCAAGTAAAGGCGAGTTACATGTGGTTTCCATGGAAATTAATGTAAACAAGGCTTGTAAAGGACAAGACAAAGCATTCTCAAATTAGGAACAGAATAGACAAAATAGGAACCAGGGAGGATTTAGCTCAGTGATTTTGGCACCTGCCTTGCAAGTGTGAGGTCCCAAGTTCAATCCTCAGTACTGGAAAAGAAATAAAAAAGAATAGACAAAATATGGGGTTGTAATTAGATCCTTCTCCTTCTAGTCAGAAGGTTTATTGTGGGAACAGTATTTGGTGTGAGATACTCCGACCTCAGCACGTGGGCTTCAGCCAGACTCATTCGTTAAAACAAGCCAGTTTCGGAGTGAACTCGTCAGAGCCTGCTGTGGACATAATCAATATTACAGTCCTCTGCAGCTGTGCCCAATAATGGGCTTGCAGAGTTCCTGAGTGTTCACCTGAGCACGTAGGTGCTGGCTCAGGACAGAACACAGAGTCCCTTCCCAGTCCCTTCCCTCGCCCACCTCTGGACAACCACTAGTTCAATTTTTATCATCAGTGATTAGTACCATCTATTCTTGTTTTTTAATATGCATTTTATTTGTTTATAGCACAACATGTATTGGTACTTTTTAAGCAGACTTAATGATAACACTCATCATAGGGGATTTGTTCCTTTACCCGGTACACCCCACCCCTTCCCCACCCTTCTCCTCTCAAACTCCCTCCCCTCCCTATGTACAGGAGCTTTCTTTCCATTTTTCCTTCTATTTTACTTTGTTCTTGTCCCTTCTTTCCTTTCTCCTTCCCTCCTCCCTTGTTCCTCTTCCCATTTGAACATTTTTCCCCACTTCTCAATGTCTCTTACACATTTTAGTCCTTATTTCCACTTTGAAATTCTCACATCAGAGAAATGATGCAGTATTTAAATATGTGTGTCCGATTCATTTCACTTACAAGTATGGTCTCAAGGTCCACCCATTTATCTATAAATTTCTGAAACTCACCCTTCCTCATGGCAGAATAATACTCTATTATATTAAAAAAAAAAAAAAGCACTTTTTTTGTGTGGGGGACTGAGGATTAAACTCTGGAGCTTCAGTATGGGAGGCAGGCACCAGAACCACCGAGCTAAATCCTTGGCCCAAAACTCATATCTTTTTTTATCCATTCATTGGTGAATGAGTATTTGGGCTGTTTCTAAGATTTAGTTATTACCAAGTGCACCACTATAAACATGGATGCACATATATCTCTATGGTATGAAGATTTTAATTCTTTTTTTTTTTTTTTTTTTGAGACAGGGTCTCACTTTGTAGTTCAAGCTGGCCCTGAACTCACTTCACAGCCTAGGTGAGCCCTGAACTCACAGCAATCCTCCTGCCCTTGTTTCCCAAGTGCTAGGCTTACAAGTGTGAGCCCCTATGCCCGACATTGTGGTAATGCGGTACCAGGGATCAAACCCTGGACCTTGTGCTTGTTAGACAGGTGCCGGAACCGCTAAATTAGATCTCAGGCCTGAGGATTTTAATTCTTTTGGGAAGGTGCCAAAATGGGAACAGCTGGGTCAAATGGGGCTCCGCTAATTTTATTGTTTTTGAGGGCTCTCTGCACTGATTTCCACAGTGGTTGCACAAGTCTACACTCCCATCAACAAGAACTGATTTACATGTCAATTCTTTTGTCTCTTTATCTATTTTTGATGAACAGGAGTGGAACATCAAACAAAAAAACCAGACTACATTCAGATAATCCAGCACCGAGAAGCTATACAGACTTTCCTATTTTTGTCCTATATTTTTCTGATAGGCTCAGAGTCTTATTTCGGAAATGCCCCCTATTTGAACATACTATCTGGTAAAATCTGAGAAGATGGACACATTGCAGCCATTACGTGGAAAGCTTTTGTGTCTGCTGCAGTTGAAGATACGGAACCCACCTGCCCCTTGTCCGGTTTCCATCCAGTGGTAGTGGGCTGAGGGTCTCAGCGCGCCCATCTGGAGGATCCTGGTGAGAGGCATCCTGGGTTATGGCTCACTAAGAGGCTGGAGGGGGTGTAACATAGGCATCATTGAAATGACACACAAATACAGTGGCTGCTTAGCTCAGGTTGGTACACTCTGCTCTTCTCACAGCTGGCAATGTGCAAATGGCCTCCCGTTCTGCTGCAGCTGGGGGTGCCCTACAGGTGATTAAAGCCAAACTCAGAAGCTTGCGGTGCTCATTCTATCAAGTCCATTGATAACATACAACAGGAAACAAGAGAAACTAGAAAAATGGCCCTGGGGATGGGAAGTACCTGCGGCTGGTGTGTACTGGTCCCATTGGAAGAAGGCAGAAGCATGGCTACATCTCTGGCTACCAAGTGTTCTGCCAAGCAACTGTGACTTCTACCTGCATCTCCACATGGGGGACTGCTTGAGCCAGGATGGTTGTCACCAGTGGGTGAAGAAGGTAAAAATAACATAGATACTGGGCCAGGGATTTAGCTCAGTGGTGCTAGCACCTGCCTTGCAAGCCTAAGGTCCTTAGTTTAATCCTGAGTAACCAAATACAACAATGCTGGGCATGGTGACTCATACCCACCAGCAATCAGAATCACATATCACAGTGCCAGGTGTGGTGGCTCATGCCTGTAATCCCAGCACTTGCGAGGCCGAGGCAGGAGGATTGCTGTGAGTTGAAGGCCGAGTTCAGAGCCAGCCTGAACTACAAAAGTGAGACAATGTCTCAAAAAACAAAACAAAACAAAACAAAAACATAGATGCCAAGGTGGAATAGACAGGTCTACGCCTTATGAATGAACAAGTGCTATAGCTTTGATGTGGTTTGTTTTCCCTGAATGCAAATCTTTAAATTTAATTCCTTGGCTGGTCAGTGTCCATAGGTGACTCACTTGGGAGGTGATCAGGTCATGAATGGACTAAGCTTTATTTGCTATATGTCACTGGAGGTTGAACCCAGGGACTTCGCATTGAGTTAATCCTCAGCTCTTTATTTTTTATTTTGAGACAGTCTCGCTAAGTTGCCAAGTTGCTCAGGTTGGACTGGAACTTGTAATCTTCCTGCCTCAGCTTCTCTGAGGGCTTCCCTCCTTTTCTATGTGACATGATGTGATTTGTTCTGTTCTTTTCTTCTGTGCTGTGTGTACTTGGGTTCTGTTTGTCTCACTCTCTATACCTTACACATCTTATGCATGTTTCTCCTTTTGTGAAATTTGCTTCTCTTGGTCTCTAATCAACATTTTTAATAATTCAGCCTTCCCCGTTACAATCCACCTCTAGATCTTCAGTTCTGTGGCTTCAACACATCTTCCCGACAAGTGTGAGACTATGTAGAAGACGAAGCCATAGGATTCCAGTCCACAGCTGGACCGCAGCGTCTTTAGACAATACCCAACGCACAGATCCACACAGTCCTAGGGCAAAGCTCATGTTGGTGTCTCCAGGCGTGAGATCACGTGCTCTGAGACACTGTGTCTCTTTTTTACTGGCTTTAGTTGCACCTTCAAGCCAGAGGCCCCTCTGGTGTCAGTGTATGCCAGGTGATCTGTGCTTTATCAGGATGTGATGCTGCTGGGACTGGGCTTGTTCCCCTCCGCCCTGACCTTGGTGACTCATTCTGGCCACACCAGTCCACTGCTCAAGACCTGCGGATAAAAGCAGCAGCTGCTCCACAGATTGGTGACTAATCCTGCTTCAGCCCAGGTATCAGTGACTCCAAGGCTCCCTGCCAGCAGATGGGGGCAGACCTCGAGCTCTGCTGCTTGCTTGGGTCACTCTGTCCTTTACAGGAAGGGAGACTGCTGCTCCTGAGACTGAAACAGGACCTGGAAATGTTGCATAACCGGGTATCCAGGACACCTGCTCCCTCTCCCACTGCCTGTCTTCTCTCGGTGTGCAGACCTGACACATCTCCTTCCGGCTGCTGGCTCTGTTTTCTAAACCGTCTATTCCAGCTTCTCACTGGGTTTGTGAGGCATTGTGTTCTGTCACCTTGGGAGTAGCTGCCTGGAAGTGGAGGGGGAGGGAGGCTGTCACTACCTCGGGAGCTCTCACCTCACCGTTCCGCCCTGCAGAGGTGGGCAGAGGCGGGGAATAGAAACCCGAAACCCTCTGTTCAGGGTTGATCTGAGGCGAGTCCTTGACATTCAGGGCTAACAGCGCAGCGCAGCCGGATGCACCTGTCACAGTTTAGCTGGGGCTTGGCTGCGTCCTGAGCCTGTTTCTCTGGGACAGAATGAATAATTGACAACCTACATGTTAACCATGACAGCGACCTTCCAGAGGAGTTAGGCAGTTCAGAAGCAAGCGTGGGACAATTTCCGTATTTTAGGGTTTCTATTTAAAATTCAGAGTGTAGTGGTTTGGAGGGGTACTGACTTAGGGTGGGTGTCCTTGATCTGACAGTGGCCTCTGGTGTGGGTCTTCCCTTGTTCTTTTCTCCATAGCCCCAGGGACCTCAAGTCTTCCTCCCTGCCTGAAGACCCTCTCTCTTGTCCCCTGTCACCTCCTATCCTTCTCAGCATAGAGCTAGGAAACTCACAGAGACTCTCACATTCTTGGTCCATGTTCCTGGGATGTGGACAGAGAAGCCCAGGCTAAGGAGCCCACTGAGGGCGTTTGTGGCAAGGACATCCCTGCACCCCTCAGTGTGCTGTGTCTCCTACTCTGGGCTCTCAGGCGTCCTCTCTGGCTGCTCTGTGACCCTGCTCATTGAACGTGGTGACATCCTTGAAGCCCTGGGGGCTCTGACAAACCGTGAAGAGGGGAGGAGCCCATGTTCCAGGTCAAGGGAGGGGAAGCCAGTATCTGGGGCACTGATAGGTTGGCTGGGCTGGACGGTAGGAGACAACTCACTTAAGTGTTGTGCACTTGGCATTGGTCCTGAGCCCCGCTCAAGGGATTCTCTTGTCCTCTGAGGTCTGGTCCTACTTCAGTGGCAGTTTAAGGCAATGCTAGAGGAGAGAAACACCAAGCTGTTGGGGTCAAGAACTCCTGCAATGTCTCCTGCTCATCCTGTTGGTCAGAGCCCTTGAGAAGTTAGCTCAGTTCAAGGGCTGAGCTACAGAACCCTGCGGCTTTGTTTTTCAGTAGACACAACTCTTGTGAACACAGCTTGAACTCCATCAGACAAGGTTCGCCATAGTGTCATTTATTTGTAGCTACAACTTGTCGATTTCCTGTTTGTGACACACTGAGCTTTTTTTCCTTAGTTTAACAGATTATTTTACTATTTTTTTCATGGTGTTGTGTTATCCATTGTTAGTTTGGAAATTAATGTGTAGCTTTTGTAGCTTAATATATAACTAATCTTTGTACAAAGCCACGGGCATTTAAAAAGATTGCTTTTTTTTTCTGTTTAAAAGATACAGAAATTGATAGATGTATTAGTTTGTATTTTTTAGATATTCTGTATCAACATTTACTATTTCTTCAACTCCTCTAACATACAGATGGAATATCTCTTGTCTAAAGTGTTTGGGACCAGAAATGTTCTGGATTTTCAGATTTATTTTTATTTTGGGATATTTGTTTGCATGTACATAATGAGCTATTTTAGGGATATGAACCAAGTCTTTTTTCTTAAGTTTTACTTTTATTAGTACATGCTTCCGTACCTAATAATTCATTCATCCTTGGGAGGTGGTACATGGACACAACACATTTTAATTCTTTTTTCCATTCTTTTTCCCCTTCTCTCCTTCCCTCCATCCCTGCCCCCATCATTCCTCCCTTAATCTCTTGGCCCTTTCTGGACCCAAGTCTTAACACAAAATTAAGTCATGTTTTATATATACTTTCTACACATAGCCTAAAGGTAACCTGATACATTTTCAATGTACTTGCCTTTTTTTTGGTGGTGGTACAGGGGATCGAACTCAGGCCTTTTTGCTTCCAAAGTAGGCACAGTGCCACTCAGCTAAGTCTCTGGCTCTGAAAGTGCTTGCATTTTGATAACACCTGAAACCAGGTGTGGAATTTTCTCCTTCTTGGTGTCATGTTGGTATTCAAAAATTTTTGGAGTTTGGAGCATTTTGGATTTTGGATTATGGTACTTTTTTACAGTATCCTCCTGGCAGTTATAGCTGGAGGTTATTATGTCAGGTGAATGAAAAGGAGTTGAGATAAATCAAGAGATCTCTCGCATAGTGACCATAGTGGATCTCAGAGAGAGAAAAATAACTGGAGGACATGAGAATTGTAGGAAAAACCCAAACATGCACCTTTTGTGGTTTTGTGGGGTTTTTGTTTTGGGTTTTTTTTTTTTTTTTTGAGACAGGTTCTCACTTTGTGGTTCAGGCTGACCCTGAGCTCAGCCTCCAACTCACATCACAGCAATCCTCCTGCCTCTGCCTCCCAAGTGTTGGGATTACAGGCGTGAGCCCGGCATTGTGGTATGTGATACTGGTTGCTGCTGGGCGTGAGTCTCCATGCCCAGTATGGTACGTGGTTAACCGGGTATCGAACCTGGGTCCTTGCGCTTGCAAGCCAGGCACTGGAACCACTGAGCTAAATCCCTGGCCCGGTTTTGTGGATTTTTTTTGAGACAAGTCCTTGTTATGTAGTTCAGCTGCCTTGAATTCATCATGCAACTCAGGCTTCCCTCTAGCTGACACCGATCCTCCTGCCTCAGACTCCCAAGTGCTGGGATTACAGGTAAGTGCCATCACACTTAGCTACTTTCTCTATTTTTGTTTATAACAGCAGCAGGAAGAGTGTCCACCTTCCAAAGAATGGCTTAGACTGAAGTCTATATTGAAGACAATATGTGGTGCTTATTTGTTAGTGGATGGACTTTCATATTGATGTGGGCAGACAAACACAGCCAAGCATAAGGAGAAACGAGGAAAGTGACAAAAAGCTGTGACCAGGGAGAATGACCGAGCTGAAGAGAGCTATAGGGGCTGCAGGATGGGAATCCTCTGAGACGAGCTGGGGACGGGGGTCTGCAGAACTTCTTGAAGCCGCTTTTCCTTGGCCTGATGGACAGGGTTTCTCCTTCAGTACTCACAGCATCTTTTTTCCCCTCTTTCAAAGAAGGCTTAAATAAATGCAGAACTGATGATTGTCCACAGAGCAATAATCAGTTCTACTCCAAGCCAAATTCATTAGCATTTCTATGGAAAAGAGTCATTTGCAATAGTTTCAGCTTCAACAATTAACTACATTATAAAACAACTCAAAGGCAAGGAAAATGCCGACAACCCAAATGGTCTACTAGACACATATTCCAAGATATTGGAGCCCTTTCCAAATTGTTAACATTTTTTCTGGTAATATCTTTCTTCTTGTGATCGTAACAATAGCAAAGATTACCCAAAAAAGACATATCATTTACATAAGTGCACAGAATATGTTATTTAACCATATAAAATGACTTGAGTTTGTTTTGCACAACCAAATCCACAGTCTTTTTTGATTTGTAGGTACTGTTATCATCATTATTTCTATGTAAATTACATATAGTAGGTTGAACTGCCCATTTGTTTCGCAGGGAACCAGAAGTTGTACACTTTTGGTTGAGACATTTTATTTTGATACACCTTAAATATTTTTATAGCATGACAAAGGCTGACCCTGAACCGAAAACTCCTGGGGGGTGGCCAGAGTTTGGATTACATAGGACAGTTTTTTCTCAAGAGGCGGAGGCAGGAAGGTTATTAGGAGTCTGAAGCCAACCTGGGATACATAGTGAGTTCAAGGCCAGTCTGAACCACCCAGTGAGACCTTGTCTCAAAAAATAAAACAATGTGATGATGATGTGTATTTATGGTGTACCAATAAAGATTTGAATTTAAAAAAACAAAAACAAAAAACTATTCTCTTAGCAAATTTTCAGAATAAGTTATTAATACCTGCGGATACTATAGCACAGAATAGACCTGCAGAATGTGTTCCTCTTATGCATGAATCTATAGACTTTCACTGACATCTCCTTATTTTTCCTGATTCTTCAGACTCTGGACACTACTTCTCTTTTTTTTTTGAGACAGGGTCTCGCTTTGTAGTTCAGGTTGGCCATGAGCTCAGCCTCAAGTCACATCACAGCAATCCTCCTGCCTCTGCCTCCTGAGTGCTGGGATTACAGGCGTAAGCCAGCAGTGCTGCTGGGCGTGAGTCTCCATGCCCAGTATTATATGTGGTTTCTGGGGAATCAAACCTGGGCCTTTGCACTTGTAAGACAGGCACCGGAACCACTGAGCTAAATCCCGGGCCTGATACTACTTATCTTTCATTTCTTACTTTAATTATCATGGATTCCTCATATGAGTGTGCTCACTTTCTACTGGGCCTTTCAGCCATATACCAGCCTTCTTTCGGTCATCAGATCTACTGTTGTAGTATTCAAGTACTTCTATATGGAGTTTACAGAAATAAGGAGAGTCTGGACTATGTCTCATGCAGATGAGGGAGCACTACTGCACTGGTCTTTCTTTGACAAACATTTTAAAATAAGATGGTGTGGATCAGGGACATAGCTCAGTGGCACCATGCCTGCCTGGCAAGTGAAAGGTCCTGAGTTCAATCCCTGGTGCTGAAAAAAATGAATAAAATAAAATGAGGTGCTGAGTCTGTGTGAGACGTAACAGTTGCACAGAAAGTTTCTGATCTGAGTCATTTACCTATCTACTGAGGAATCAGTTCTTGGGAGGCAGCTGGAAGCTATGTCTTTTCTTTTGAATAAAACACCCAAATTAAGAAACTGGACCTAAAGTCACTAGAGAACTTTATAAGATTTTAATGTCTAAGAATCCAAATTAGCACGTCTCTGTCCAAAGGGTATGAAAAACTAATGTGAGTATAATTATCATATAATGTGATACCAGGGGCAGGGACCAGAGCCGCTGCCTCTGGAGGTGAGTTATTAATGGGCTGGTGGGAGGCATGGACCATTAACAGACTCCATCAGTCAGAACTCGACTTGAGCAGCTTACCAGGGAGGCTCCCACAATGGCCCTTGACCGTCTGAGAGCGATTGGCTGTCACTAGAGGTTGACATCCTTGTAGTGGGGCCTTGCAGAGCGATTGTCTGCTTGGAGTCTTGAATGAAAATCCACATTTAAAATTCAGATTTTAAAAGATCTCAGAGGAAAAGCCTTGTGCAATGCATGGTGTGACCTGGACAACAGGAGGGGAAGATGCCCAGGAGCTGCTGACTGATGCTACCGTAACCTTGCTGCGTGTGACCTGCCTCAGCCTCCTCCAGGGAGATCACCTGTCTCTCTGATTAGAAGGGGTGGGGCACTTCTAATAAGGCATCAATAACACTTCAGGATAATTAAGTGCCTAATTGAGTATCTCAATTCAGCTGAAGCAATTTATGTGGAATCTTGCTGTGTCTGCATTGCTTTCTCCACTGACGTCTAAGTCATATTTTAAAAACACATTTTGTTTCTTAAATTCTTTTGATTTAGGATCACAGTGGCCTTTTGCATGTGCATGACAAAATGGGTGGGCTTCCATGGCCATACTATGCAAGCCAACAAATAACCACAGTAGAAAAACAACTTGGAACCCTAGAAAAGTAAATACTTGAGTTTGAAGAGAATCAACAAATATCCACAGACACTTTTTACGAAAAATAACCCTCAAAGGAGCTCTGGAAGATTTGCATCGTGAGCACTCATTCTTGCCAGGATATTCTTGGCTATTGGCTGGACTTTGTCTTATTCTGTTCAGAGAGCTACAACACAGCACCGTGAACTGGTAGCCATAAAGGACAGAATTTTTTTCACAGTTCTGGAAGCTGGGAAGTCTAGGGTCGAGACACAGGCTGGTTCAGGGTGTAGCAAGGGCTGCTTCCTCAGAGCTGATGCTTCTAGCTACACCTTTGTATGGTGGAAGAGGCTGTCTGTCTTACAAGGTCCCTAACCCCACTGAACGTTCTATTATCACATCTAGACATCATGGCCCCCACTTCTGGATACCACCTCCCTGAAAGTTAAGATTTCAACACATGCATGCACTAAACTAAAATCAAAGTGGATTAGAGACCTAAATATTAAAACAGACACAGTAAACCTGCTGCAAAACAGGTTAGGTAGAGCTCTTGGAAACATTGGCATAGGGAAAGAAATTATGAACAAAACCTCCGCAGCTTGGGAACTAGCAGAAGGAATCAACAACTGGAATCTCATTTTATTAAAAAGCTTTTGCACAGCAAGAGAAAGCACCAGCAGAGTGAAAAGACAACTGACAATAGGGGCAAAAATTCTTACCCGCTGTTTATCAGACAAAGGACTATTAACTAGAGTAGATACAGAGCTTTAAAAAAATCAGGGCCAGGGATTTAGCTCAGTGGTTCTGGTGCCTGTCTTGCAAGAGCAAGGACCCGGGTTCGATCCCCAGTTAATCACATACAATACTGGGTGTGGAGGGAGACTCATGCCCAGCAGCAACAAGTACCACAGTGCCTGGCATGGTGGCTCACGCCTGTAATCCCAGCACTCAAAGGCAGGAGGATTGCTGTGATGTGAGTTTGAGGCTGAGCTCAGGGCCAGCCTGAACTACAAAAGTGAGACCCTGGGGCTGGGGATATAGCTCAGTGGTCTTGCAAGCGCAAGGGCCTGGGTTCGATCCCCAGTAACCACATAACAATACTGGGCGTGGAGACTCACCCCAGCAGCAATCAGTACCACATACCACAGTGCTGGGCGTGGTGGCTCACGCCTGTAATCCCAGCACTCGGGAGGCGGAGGCAGGAGGATTGCTGTGATGTGAGTTGGAGGCTGAGCTCAGGGCCAGTCTGAACCACAAAGTGAGACCCTGTCTCAAAAAACCTAAAAGAAAAAAAAAAAAGACAAAAGTGAGACCCTGTCACAAAAATAAATAAATAAATAAAAATCAGCCCCCATTTAAAGACCCAATTCAAAAAATGGGCATCTGAAATGAACACTTTTCAGAGGAAGAAGTAAAAGCAGCTAAGAAACATATGAAGAAATGTTTATCATCTCTGGCCATTTGAGTGATACGGATGATAGCAGCACTGAGATTCTTTCTCACTTAACAAAGAATGGCTCCTGTCATGAAATCAACCAATGACAAATGCTGGTGAGACTGCAGGGGGAAGGAACCCTTCTCCATTGTTGGTGGGAATGTAGACTGGTGCAACCACCATGGAGATCACTGTGGAGATTCCTCAAAAAACTAGGATTATTGGAGGTTTCATTTGGCCCTATCTCCCTGCTAAGTATATACACAAAAGAATTAGAAGATTCATATCCCAGTGACGTATACACATCCATGTTTATAGCAGCTCAGTTTGTGATAGCTACATCTTGGAAATAGCCCAAATGCTCATCACCTGGAAACTGGATAAAGAAGATGTGGTTTTTAATAAATAAATAAAAGGAAGTATTACTCTGCCATAAAGAATCATAAATTTGAGTCATTTATACTCAAATGGACGTATCTTGAGGACATACTCATAAGTGAAATAAATAGGTCACAGATGTGTAAATATCATTTCTCTGTTATGAGGAACTGAAGGTGTCAATGAGTTCTAAAATGTATGATAGTTACTATGACATAGTAAGAAAATACTCAAAGGGAAAATAGGGGTAGAGGTAAGAAAAGAAGAGAAGGGATAAGAAAAGGGGTAAGGGTAAGAAAAGAAGGGAAAGAAAAAATTTGATGAGATCTGGGCCTGGCACTGGAAGCCAACAAGCTATGTGGGGACCAGGCTGGGGTATAGACAAGGGTTTAGGTCTAGTTCAGGAGATCTTAGAATCTGTGGGAGAAAAACGAATGAATGGTTCTGTCTTATGTGCTGCTGGCTTCCCTCAAGTGCATGTCACTGAAGAGTCAGAGTGTCTCCTTCCATGGTGCCTACACACCAACCTTCAGGTAAGATCCCTCAGAAGAGGGCAATCTGCCCGAATGAGAAGTTGAAACAGGACAGCATACATTTGATTTAAAAATAAGAGGTAAAGGGCCAGGGATATAGCTCAGTGGTTCCGGCACCTGTCTTGCAAGTGCAAGGGCCCGGGTTCGATCCCCGGTAACCACATAACAATACTGGGTGTGGAGACTCACCACAGCAGCAACCAGTACCACATACCACAGTGCCGGGCGTGGTGGCTCACGCCTGTAATCCCAGCACTCGGGAGGCAGAGGCAGGAGGATTGCTGTGATGTGAGTTGGAGGCTGAGCTCAGGGCCAATCTGAACCACAAAGTGAGACCCTGTCTCAAAAAACCTTTAAAAAAAAAAAAAAAAAGAGGTAAAAATGTCATGTTGTTGTTGCTACTTAATGTATACATCCCTTTTCTGTGTATAGCTTTATTGTAGGACATTTCAGACATATGCTTTGAGAAAATAGCATGATAAATCCCACTTCTCTGGCCAACTAGGTTTCATCTATGCCCCTGCCCACTCGATGATTGGGAAGCCATTCCCGACATCCTATCATGTCATCTGTAAATACTGTTGTTTGTGTTTCTAAAAAGTAAGAACCAATGAGAATCATTATTTTGCTCATTCCTTTTCCCCTTGTGTATGTCAGCTTTCCATAGATGTGGCAAAGACCTGGCCTGAAGAGCATAAAGGAGGGGTGGCTGGAGCCGAGCTGCTCCCCATGAGGCATTGGGAAGCAGAGGGGTGAGGGCCGGAGATGCAGAAAAGGCTCAGGACAAGACGACTCTCTTCCTCTCTTCCCTTTCAGTAACAAAATGTAACAGTTCCCAGTGTGTGTCACTGGCCTCTGCACGCTTTTCCTTGCTCTGCAGAGTCTTGATAACCCATTCCTCACCACTGTATAGTGTCCTTCCTGAAACCTGCTTTCCCTTAAACTTTTTGTACACTCGCCAGGGAATATCCACCTGGGCCCATCAGACGCCAGGTACCATGACTCAAAAACAGCTTAAAGCCATCAAATGATAACAGTTCAGAACCTACAGATGATGAGGGTGGGGAAACTTTGGTTCTTGTCATTTAACTTAGTATTGAACAGCCTCATACTCTACACAAACTCGTTATAATTGTGCTGTAATTATCACACTCTTCTTTCTGTCATATTTATTACTATTTCCTATCCATTTTACTGTAATAAAACAGTTTGCTCTACTCAAGCCTTGATTTAGCATTTTAACTACCCTGAAGTCCTTGACTCATGATTTTTGAAGTGCTCTAAAAACCAGTGAAGGTCTTCCTGCGTTAGCCTGGTGCTGCTGGGCTTGGCCTGCCTGCTGGGCTTCCATTGTCATCACAGAAGCGAAGATTGTTCTCCAGAGTTGGAACAATTGGTCTCTGGGGAAGACATTGTCTCTGAAAGAGTTGCCATGACAACCTCTCTCTCCAAGGTAAGCATCTGAGTTTTATCACAACAAAGGACTTGGCTTAGTATTTGGTTGGTCACCATGGAAGTGTTCATGGCAGGCTGGCTGCATCAGTTTCCTTTGCTCCTTGGACACTTTTCAGGAGATTTGAAGGCTCTGCTCACATCTCAGTGGCCACCTTCTTGCAGCTTGGACTCAAACCAGAAATTTGTCTCCATGACACTAGATCGGTCTTTCTTAAACGCAGCAAGCTCTCTGCTGGCGTGAAATGCTCTTCACCATCTAGTCGCTGCTGCTTCTTAGACTACAGGCCCCTGAGGATTGGAAAGTACATTTTGTGCGCTGGCAGTGCCTGCTTGTTTTTGTTCTCTGCCCGGAACCCCTTTTTCCCTCCTTTCTCTTGGAAAAGTAATTTACTTTTGGTGAACTGTTAAACTGATTAGTCCAGAACTGCTGCCAGGGTGTTAACTCTCCCCATCGGGGAGAAATTCCACCTCTGCTTTCATGTTATTCACAGATGTCTGGGGGATTCAAAATCTGAATGTAAAAGAATTGCTAAGGCAACAGAAGAAAATATAGGATCATGTCTTTTAAGATCTGAGAGATGGAAAAGAAATCTAGATACAATAGAAGAAAAAGAGAAAGGACTCTAAAATACATACTATATATATCTATATATATCATCCTATATATATATCTATATATATCATCAATATTTCATCAATAATGTTAAACAACAAATAACAAAGCTCAAAACGTGTTTGTAATGTATGACAGTGTTAACATCCAGAATGTATATAGGGCTTCTAAAAATAGGTAAAAAAAATATATGCTCAAAAGTTCTCAGATATATGAATCAAAGAAAAACAAGTAAATTAGCAAAATTATCACTATCACTATCACCATCTATTGGACTGGCTCAAATCCAAAAATCTCAAAAAAAAAAAAATAGTGTGTGTTTAAGGGTGTGGTAGAGAAGCATTTCTCACTCTTGTTGAGAGTATAAAACTGGACCATCTTTAGGGAGAGTGCATGGAGCAATTTTTGTCAATTCAAAATGTCCGTGACTTTTACTGCCTGTTATTTGCCCAGAAACCCACCCTACAGGAATGCTGTTACTGGGTGTGAGAATATGAGTGTGAGAATATGTGTGAGTGGCTAAGTGTGAGCCTGTGTGGAAATGTGTGTGAGTGTATGTGTGTGTATGTGAGACTGTGTGAACACATGATTGTGTGCCTGGTAATCTAGCATGGTTGGAACATTGCACAATGATCCATGAAAGCAGGGGCCTTGTTGACTCCTTTTACCATTTTACACCCAGCACCAAGTATAGTGCCTGACATATGGTAGATGCTCATGAGTAAATAAATGAATGATTATCAGGCAATACAAATAAAAAGTTTGAAGTTACTAAATATTCGACATAGGTTTTGAGGCTGGGGATGTAGCTCAGTGGATTCATGCCTGCCTGGTAAGCACAAGGTCCTGAGTTCGACTCCTGGTACAAAAAAAAAAAAAAAGCTGCAATTGGTTTTGATTTATATGTGTAATTTTTAAAGATGTAAATGTAACATTTATTGTAGCACATCTTTTTTTTTGATGTGGAAATGTATAGAATGTTCATTGTAACATGGAACAAATGCTTAAGATGAGGGTAAAAATGAATAAAATAGGGTCTGAACCTTGTTTTAGGATTGTAATTCAGATAAATAATATAATAAGAATCATTGTGCCATAGATGATTCTCCATTGTGTAGTTATATTTTCTGATACTATCTCTTATAATATAAGCTTAATGCTGTGCTGAGATACTTACAAGAATTCATTTTAACTTTATATTTTTCCTATAAAACAACAGACTATGTTAATTAAACTGAAGAGGGCCATAGTCTACTGGCTTATTCAAGTGCCAGCTTATAATTGGCTATTGACTGGGAGAAAAGGAAATCAAAGTCTTCCACTGTACATATTATTTTTGTTGTTATTTGTTTTTGTTTTTGAGACAGGGTCTCACTTTGTAGTTCAGGCCAGTCCTGAACTCAGCAATCTTCCTGCCTTTGCCTTCCAAGTGCTGGGATTATAGGTGTGAGCTACCTCTCCAAGCATTGTGGTATGTGGTACTGATTGCTGCTGGGCGTGAGTCTCCATACCCCACACTGTTGTCTGTGGTTACCAGGGATCAAACCCAGGCCCTTGCTCGTGCAAGGCAGGTGCCAGAACCACTGAGCTAAATCCTTGGCCTTCACTGTACATATTATAAAGAGAAGAGAACCAAGTGATCCCATCAAATCAAAAGCTTTCTTTGGGCTGGGGAGTTAGCTCAGTGGTTACGGTGCCTGTCTTGCAATTGCAAGGACCACATACAATACTGGGCATGGAGACTCACCCCAGCAGCAACCAGTACCACATACCACAGTGCCGGGCGTGGTGGCTCACGCCTGTAATCCCAGCACTCAGGAGGCAGAGGCAGGAGGATTGCTGTGATGTGAGTTGGAGGCTGAGCTCAGGGCCAGCCTGAACCTCAAAGCGAGACCCTGTCTCAAAAAAAAGAAAAAAAGCTTTCTTTGATATTCACAGTGTGGGTGTTTGTAAATTCTGGGAATGTCTTTCTCTTCATAATAAACTAAGAGTGTTGAGCTTTAAAAAATATGTGATTTGGGCCAGGAATTTAGCTCAGTGGATCTGGCACCTGCCTTGCAAGTGCAAGGACCCAGGTTCGATCCTAGATAACCACATAAAACAATGCTGGTGTGGAGACATGCCCACCAGCAATCAGTACCACATAGCACAGTGCCAGCATGGTGGCTCACACCTGTAATCCCAGAACTCAGGGGGGCAGAAGCAGGAGGATTGCTGTGATTCAGATCTGGACCAAAATATTAACAGTGCAGGAGATACAATTCATAATAAAGATGTTCTGGTCACTAATACAAGTGTGGCAAATTACTGAATCTGAAATATATAAAGGAAAAGGAGTAGAAGTATAAGAACAGATGGTCATGAGAAAAGTCATAGACAAGTTGACATAACATTCCTAGTCTTTGACAGGTCGAGTAGGGAAAACAAGAGAGAGTCTTGATAATAAGTTTGACTTAGCCCTCCGCAGAACCTGAGGCTTTTGCATAATCATCTTAATCTGAGTTTATGAAGCTGTCACAAGAAGAAACTCTCCACAGCCACAGCAGGATGTGCTGCAGGGCATTTTTTTGACAACAATGTAATAAAACTAGAAATCAATGACAAAAGGTTAATTTAAAACATTCAAAACCTGGAAGTTAAACAAGCCTTCGGGTAACCCGTCTGTGAGAGGGGAACAGGAAACAGCAATTGTGGCCTTCTTGGAGCCTGGGAAGGTGGAAGACAGGGAGCTCGCCAGCTTGGGCAGGGTGTAGGCCAAGCTCTGCTCAGAGTGGGAGGATGGACTGTTCTTGTTGTAAGAGACTGAGCACATGCATGAACTCAGTGTGCTACGGAAAGCTGGAAGATCCAAAATAATGCCAAGCAAAGATGAAAATGAGTGGAGACAAAAATAAAGAACAACAAACTAGAAAAAAGAACCATAGTGTGTGTGTGTGTGGGGGGAGGGGGTTGGTTACAGGATTGAACTCAGGGCCTTTGCATGGAATTGCATCTTTTTTAATTTTTTATTTTAAGATACGGTCTCACTAAGTTGTGTTAGACCTAAGCAGGTCTATCTCGGGAGACACGCCTCAGAGAAACACACAACACGGTATTGATGCAAGCTGCAAGAGGTTTATTCAGGGACCGGCGCTGGGACGTCCTTACACGCAGGGAAGGAACGGCCCGGTGGGAAAAATAGCACAGTTTATATACACGATTGGGCAGGTTAATGGCCGGAGGATACACTTTAAATTTATAGGGTGGTTAGCTTTGAAGTGATTCAACAAAGCAAGAATGTTTAGCTCATTAGCTCATTTCCACTAGGGACAAAGGTCATCCTTCTGTCCTAATTCTTGGGTGATTTCTAACTTCTTTAACATTATCTTAGTTTACCACCTGTTCCTGAGAATGGGAGGGTTTTTAACAAGAACTAGGTCTTGTTGACCTTAGTGACCAGGCCTGTTATCTCCTCCTTCTTAGGCCTGTGGTCTTTGTTCTGTAACTCTGAATTTTGGACTTGTAGATCTTACAGTTGCTAATTTGCCCAGGATGGGCTCAAATTTTGCCATCCTCCTGTTTCAGCCTCCCAGAGTGCTGGAATGACAGGTATGCACCACTGCACTTGGCTCAGAATATAATTTTAAACATCCAAGGAAATTATAAAATTCAAATGACTTAAATTTTGGTAACACTAATCCAAAGCAAGGAGGAGGAAACATAAGTGAGGAGGGGGCTAACTCTGTTTGTGTACGGTTCTCTTCCTCATCTTCCATCCTCTGGATGCGCGCAGCTCTCCTGAGGGCTTTGAGGTGCTGTGAGACCGTGAGAGCTGCTGCCACTCAGGTCACGTCTTCACCGATCTTCCCCTGTGGTCTAGAGAAGATGCTAGAAAGATCTCAGTCTTAATGAACACAGATTCTCCCTCCCTCCGTCTCTCTCTTTCTCAGTAGGTTTCAGATTCCACGACTGGTCATTCTGGGCTCTTTTCCTAAATTAAGAAAATACAACTCGGAGAGCTGTAGGGTGGTCATTTTCCCTAAAAGTGTGGTAAAACAGCAGGAGCAGGCAGGGGCTCAATGGAGAGAGGAGGGGTGGGAGGGGGAGGGGAAGATGAGTGTGGCCCAAGGCAGAATTTGCCAGAGGCTGCCTCAGAGGCTGAGTGGTTCCTTCAGACCTTGAGTTGTTTGAAACCCTTCTTTTGTTGTTGTTGCATTATGTTAAGGTATAATTCATGAAAAATTAAATAACATGGCTCCAAGATAAAAGGAACAAATACAAAATACTTTTACTGACTAATTCATTAATATGGAGACCAGGAAAATGTCAAGCAAAACTGGGAAAGTACATTTGAGGAGAGACTAAACAGTTTAATTAAATAGGATCACTGGGTTAGGCAGTGAACTGGTTAATCTCTTTCAGGACCATAAAGCAGATTCAATCTGCGATTCTCTTTTGCAGTGGTCTTATTTGTACATTAACCAAGAAAACATAATCACTAGAGTCACTTCTGCCCTCGCAGAGCTGTAATACAGGAGGCAAGAGCAACCGGCAGCCCTTGGATCTATGCTCAAGGTTTGCCTGTTGCTTACAGAAGGTCCCCTCTAACCCAACCGGAAAGGGGTTTCAGTGCTCACAGCCTAGATATGTGGCCAGGTCTGGTGGGAGGAGACAATACTCACGAGTTAGTATAAGGCCAACAGACATAAGGCAGAAATCTAGAACAGGCTTCACCTAGTCCAAAGAAAAGAGTAGGCCCAAGTTTCGGTTTCTTAAAGTTCCTGTTTCCCATAAAAGACTGCCCTTCCCTTAAGACAGATGACAAACAAGATAGGGGCTTTCCAGAGACATAAGCCCACCAAAAAGGCCAGGCCACCTGGCCCGACCAGTAAATTAAAAAATCTACCCCCAGGACCAATGAGCCACAACCACTTCGCCCTAAGCCCGAGAATTCATGTATAAAAGCTGCGTCACTTCGACCCTCGTGGCCGCCCTTTCCTGCATGTTAGAACGGTCCCAGCACGCTGGCCCCAGAATAAACCTCTTGCTGTTGCATCGATATCCTGACTGCGAATCTCTCTGGGGTGCATCTCCCCCGAAGGCTCCGTTTGAGCCTAACATATTGGTGCGCTGGCCGGGAATCAACGCGCCCGAATCAACGCGCCTCTGAGACCTTGCACACCAGGGATCGGAGGTAAGCAACCTGTGAGCTCATTTCTCGTTTCGGCGCCGTGTCTGTTTCTGTGTTCTGTGCTTGTTTTGTCGGCAATTGGTTCTGATCTAGGCTTGGTTTAGTCTGTTCGACCCGCAATAGGGCCCGTGAGGGTAATATTGCACGACAGTCAGCCAAAAAGTGGTGTGTCAAGGGTCAACCCTGGGGGACGCCCCAGAGGTGATTTTTAGAGATGAGTCCGTGAGGATTCATCTCTGTCTGGATAAACTCCATCTCCGGTCATGACCTGGGACGGAGGCTCTGTTTCTGTTGTGGAAATCACCGATAGGACGAAAAGTATTATACTGTAGTGTTATTTGTTTTATCTGTTTGTTATTTTGTATTGTGTGGATTTACCGATCGGAAATGGGCCAAACAATTGCCACTCCATTGTCTCTAATGTTAGAACACTGGAGAGAAGTAAAATCTAGAGCTCAAAATTTGTCAGTCTTAGTTAAGAAAAATCAATGGCAGACCTATTGTCACTCGAGTGGCCCACCTTTAATGTAGATTGGCCACCAGAAGGATCTTTCTCTGTAGATAAGATCTTAGCAGTTAAACAAAAAGTTTTTCAAAAATTGGGAGGACATCCAGATCAAATAGCGTATATTATAACCTGGGAAGATCTAATTCTTCAGCCTCCATTATGGATAAAACCGTTCCTCCCGTTGGCTAACCCCTTTTCCTCCACAGTGATGGCGATAACTGAGCCAAAGCTGAAAGAAAAAGTACTCCCTAATGACACTAATACAGACCTTTTACTTTTAGATCCGCCTCCCCCTTACCCCCTCTTCTCCCATTGCAGGCGGCCCCAGCAGCTCCGCCAGCGGCGGCACCCAACCCGCCACCTGAAATAGATGGTCCTGCAATGGGGACCCGCAGCCGCTGTTCGGCCACTCCTGAGGCATCTGTAGCCCTACCTCTAAGAGCTTTTGGGCCTCCTCTACCTCCAGCTGAAGCAGGCGCACAACCTTTCCAACCTCTTCAGTACTGGCCTTTCTCTGCTTCCAATCTACGTAACTGGAAAAATCAAAACCCTTCCTTTTCTGATAACCCACAAGCTCTCACTAACTTGTTAGAGTCTCTCCTACATTCTCATCAGCCCACCTGGGATGATTGCCAGCAGCTCCTACAAACGCTGTTAACCATTGAAGAAAAGCAGAGAGTTTTCATAGAGGCCCGCAAAAATGTTCCAGGAGACGACAGGCGACCTACCTAGCTTGACAATGAGATCAATGCGGCGTTCCCACTAGAACGCCCCAATTGGGACTTTAATACACCAGAAGGCAGGGAGCACCTCCGTGAGTATCGTCGGCTTCTAATGGTGGGTCTCCGTGGGGCAGCAAGGCACCCTACTAATTTGGCCAAGGTCAGAGAGGTTATACAGAAACCTGAGGAATCCCCCTCTGCCTTTCTCGAGTGATTAATGGAAGCTTTTAGACAGTACACCCCTTTTGACCCATCTGCAGAAGATCACCGAGCTACAGTAGTAATGGCCTACAAAGACCAATCTGCTAGAGACATTAGACGAAAGTTGCAAAAGGTAGAAAATTTACAAGACAAGACCCTAAGAGATTTAGTGCAGGTAGCTGAAAAGTGTTTTACAATAGAGAGACAGAAGAAGAAAAAGAGGAAAGGAAACAAAAACAGCAGGAAGAAAGAGATTTACAAAAAGAAAAAAGACAAACTAAAAATTTAAGCAGGATTCTAGCGGTGGCAATCAAAGAAGGCCATAACCTAGAGAGAGGTAAACAAGCGGGTGACTGACATCCACCCTACTGTACCTAACCCTTATACCTTGTTGAGTTCTCTACCTCCAGAACAGGTTTGGTACTCAGTATTGGATTTGAAAGATGCATTCTTCTGCCTGCCCCTGAGTCCCATGAGCCAACCTCTCTTCGTTTTTGAATGGTGAGATGAAGAGTCGGGAAAACAGGACAATTGACATGGACCCAACTTGCGCAGTGGTTCAAGAATTCCCCCGCGATTTTCGATGAGGCTCTTCACTGAGATCTCGCCACCTTCAGAGCGCAAAACCCCCAGGTAACTCTCCTCCAGTATGTAGATGACCTGTTGCTGGCTGCTCCGTCCAGAGCGGAATGCATCTGCGGAACCCAACAACTCCTGACCGAGTTGGGACAACTGGGATACTGAGCTTCAGCAAAGAAAGCCCAACTCTGCCAAAACCAGGTCAGTTACCTGGGGTATATTCTGCGGGACGGAAAAAGGTGGCTATCAGAGGCAAGGAAAGAGACTGTGCTCCACATTCCACCCCCCAAAACGGCCAAACAAGTGAGAGAGTTCCTTGGGACAGTGGGGTTTTGTCGCTTGTGAATTCCGGGGTTTGCTGAATTGGCTGCCCCCTTATATCCACTCACTCGTGGGAGCCAACCATTCAAATGGACTGAAACAGGGCAAGCCACTTTTGATACTCTCAAAAAGGCCTTACTGACGGCCCCAGCTCTAGGGCTCCCAGGTGTGACCAAACCTTTCTGCCTATTTGTGGCAGAGCAGGCCGGAATTGCAAAAGGGGTGCTTACTCAAAAGATAGGGCCATGGGAAAGACCAGTCGCCTATCTGTCCAAAAAGCTAGATCCATTCGCTGCAGGGTGGCCAACCTGCCTAAAGATAATAGCAGCCATTGCCGTCCTGGTAAAGGATGCTGACAAATTGACTCTGGGACAAAGCCTAGTCATCACTGCTCCCCATGCCTTTGAGAGTGTAATTCACCAGCCCCTTGACAGGTGGCTTATGAATGCCAGAGTCACTCATTATCAGGCTCTGTTGTTGAACTCTGACCGGATCTCCTATACCCCTGCAAGTAACCTAAACCCTGCCACCCTGTTGCCTGACCCTGACCTGGAGACCCCCGACCATGACTGTTTACAGATCCTAGCTGAAGCACATGGATGGAGAAAAGATCTGTCCGATCAGCCCCTGCCAGATGCGGAAATGACCTGGTTCACAGACGGTAGCAGCTATGTTGAACAAGCAAGAGCGGGTGCCACCATCATCGATGGTGGGCAAGTAATCTGGTCCCAAACATTACCTGAAGGCACCTCTGCTCAGCCGGCTGAACTCATTGCACTAACAAAGGCTTTAGAACTGGCAGCTGGTAAAAAGGTAAATATCTACACAGACAGTAGATATGCCTTCGCTACGGCTCATATCCACGGAGCCATCTATCAACAGAGAGGGCTCCTAACATCTGCCGGCAAAGAAATAAAAAACAAGACTGAAATCCTTGCCCTGTTGGGGGACCTCCACCTTCCTCTTGAGGTCAGTATAATCCACTGCCCGGGGCACCAGAAAGACACTTCCAAAGTGGCCCGAGGAAACCAAATGGCTGATCAAGAGGCTAAAAAGGTGGCTAATAGGACAGAGACTACCCTGGCCCTGCAGGTTGCCCCCGCCTCTTCAGCTCCACCGCTAGATCAGCCGCTCCAGTATACTGCCCAGGACTTAACCGCCATCCGCGATCTAGGCGGAACCTTTAATCCACAGCTTTCAGCCTGGACCACTAAAGATGCCAGTCATCTTGCCTCGACTCAGAGCTGAACAGATGATTCATCAGATACACCAGTGGACCCACCTAGGAGAGAAGAAACTTATCACTGCTTTAAAAAATACTGACTATGTTATTCCCAGACTCTCAGAGATAACTCACTCAGTAGTCCAAGGCTATAAAGCCTGCCAAGTAGTTAATGCTTACCTGAGCAAGGCTCCCCCCAGAAAAAGACTCTGTGGGAACTGGCCTGGAATACATTGGGAAATTGACTTTACAGAAATCAAACCTGCTAGATACGGTAACAAATATCTTTTAGTTTTTATAGATACCTGTTCAGGATCGGTCAAAGCCTTCCCAACAAAAAAAGAGACTGCCCAGGTGGTAACCAAAAAGATTTTAGAAGACATCTTCCCTCGCTTCTGAGTGCCTAAGGTAATAGGGTCAGATAATGGGCCTGCTTTTACCACCCAGGTAAGTCAGGGAGTTGCTAAAGTACTGGGGATTGATTAGAAATACATTGTGCATATAGACCCCAGAGTTCTGGCCAGGTAGAAAGGATGAATAGAACTCTAAAAGAGACCCAACTAAATTATCTGTGGAAGCCGACAGTGCTGACTGGT
>PVIR01020416.1:0-30652 GCA_004026965.1 Petromus typicus
TAGGTTTTTGGAGACAGGGTCTCACTTTGTGGTTCAGGCTGGCCCTGAGCTCAGCCTCCAACTCACATCACAGCAATCCTCCTGCCTCTGCCTCCTGAGTGCTGGGATTACAGGCGTGAGCCACCATGCCCGGCACTGCGGTATGTGGTACTGGTTGCTGCTGGGTGTGGGTCTCCACACCCAGTATTGTTATGTGGTTACCGGGGAATCGAACCCGGGTCCTTGCGCTTGGAGACAGGCGCCGGAACCACTGAGCTAACTCCCCGGCCCTCTTCTTTACTTTTTAATACTACAGAGATTTATTTTGCTTCCAGTTAGAGTTGGAAAGGAGTTCAGAAGTCATATGGTTTAACCCTTACTTGAAATACACATCACAGCAGTGATCTCCCAAGCTACTAGATTGTGAACAGTTTAGGACCTCAGTGGTGTGAGGAGGCCATTGCTTCTGTAAGTATTGAGACCACTGTGCAACAGTTCCTGTTGGAAGAGATTCCTACATAATACATCTGTTCAATAAATATTTATTCAGTACCTACTTTATACTATCATTGAGGATACAAGTGTAAGGTAGATGGCACTTCCATTTTGTAGCTTACTTCCCAATGAAGATAACAGACACAAAATAGACATTTACATGGTGGACAGGCAGAGGGGCGACACAAGCACACAAAAAGGGTGACAGTGTGGTCTTCTAGTGAGTAGATAGGCAAGTAAGTTCTCCTGGTGTAGAAGGAGGAAGTAGAAGGTCAGGTTCGAGGAAATGGGACTTACAGAGAGCATTGATAACACGCCTGGGAAATGTGAGAAAAAGAGGGGTTGTGATTGGAAAATGAGTATGAGGTACCTGACAGAAAACTATTTGCAGGAGTCTGCCCATGAAAGGGGAATGTTAGCTACACAAAATGTTCAGGGCTTTATTTTGAGAGCATGGAGGTGCCATCTGAATGCTCCAAGCAGAGAAGTAAAAGCAGTTAAGTTTGTGAAGGAAGTAAAAATGTGTTCCACAACCATTCTTGCCAAAGTGGATGAACAAATTTAGTTTCAACTGAAATCAGATTAAATCTGAATTTGATCTCTTCTAAACTTTTGCTAGAATGGTTAAAAAATTAATATTGTTGGTGCTTTAGGATTCCTACTAATTTTTCGAAATTGCATAGTTTGCTTATTTGTTTCTTTGTTTAAAAAAGCACAGCAAAATCAAAGTAATATTTTAACCTTGTTTTTTTAATTGTAGTTATAAGATCAAATATGTTTTACTGGCCATTACTCAACTATATTGTGCAGAAAAAGAAAGATTCATGTAGTTCAAAATTTGTTTGACAATGTCATTCTAAAATCCTTAGAAGAAATAGTTCATCTGTATGTGGCTAGAGCCCAGGTAACTATAACTCATCAGTGAATTATCTACTGATAAGTCTCTAGCTCACTGTGTTGTTGGAAATTGGTATTTGCCAAAGAATTTGGGTCTCTGGGGTGATATATTGCTCTGTCTGGCATCTCCTCTCTCTCTGCTTCTTAGCTGCCTTAAGAGTTACATGGCTTTCTTCTGCTGGGCTTTTCTCCAAACTCTGTTACCATGCAGTTTCTGTCATTAGAACAACTAATCACAGACAGGACATTCTAAAATTATTACCCAAAATAAAATACTTTGTCTTTGCATCATGTGTGTCAGATACCACTGTACTTTATTTCAGCAGTGAAAATGTCAGCAATACAAAGTGAATTTTATACTCGGCAGTCAGAAAAGTTCTAAGTGAGAAAGTGACGTGTCAATAATGGGTCATGAAGATATTAAAAAGAAAAAGAGTTTTTTGAATTGGGAAAAAGTAGGTGTGGAAGTCCTGAGGGGAGATGGGAGCTTGCTTTCAGGATTTCACAAACAGGCCAGATGCTAGCTGAAGGCTTAGAAGGGAGAAGAGAAGAACAACTAAGGAAGAATGACATGGTCTACAGAGTAAAGCCCTGAACCACAAACACAGAATAAGTAGGGTAGAAGTTCAGTTCCTAATCTCAATAGCTGTGTCACCTTAGTGACGGTACATCATTTCTGTTTTCCTAAATATTTAAAATGATTTTTAGTATGAGTTACCTTTTAATTTTGATTTTCAAATTTATAATCTAATTTGAGTTGATTGTTGTGTGTAATGAGTAGTCTAGTAATCAGTTTCATATTATCATTTGTTTATATTGGGTAGTTTCAGTCGTATGTTTCAAATATCCTTGTATCTACATGTTCTAGTTTTTTACTTTATTTGTACTGTAAGTCAAAACGCTTAATCTTTCAATGCCATAATTCAATTCTATAGTGTTGTAACTGTTGTCACTTATAATAGAATGTTTATAATCACCTTAGTTTGTTTATTTTGTGGCGTCTTAAGTATTCCTCCTGTCCTTTGTCCTTCTATAACAGAATCAGATGCTCAATTTTCTTAAAAACTCTGATTAAAATATTATTTGGCCTACAGTATAATCTACAGAACAATTTTAATGAATAATGAATATCCTTATGATAGTGAGTCTTCATTACATGTACGTGACATGCATCTCTGATCATTACATTTCATTACCATTTTATAATTTTCCTCTTTATAAGTCTCAGTCAATTCTTTTTTTTTTTTTTTTTTTTTTTTTGAGATAAGGTCTCGCTTTGTGGTTCAGGCTGGCCCTGAGCTCAGCCTCAAACTCACATCACAGCAATCCTCCTGCCTCTGCCTCTCGAGTGCTGGGATTACAGGCATGAGCCACCACGCCCGGCACTGTGGTATGTGGTACTGATTGCTGCTGGGCATGAGTCTCCAGGCCCAGTATGGTATGTGGTTAACTGGGAATTGAACCCGGGTCCTTGCACTTGCAAGACAGGCGCCGGAACCACTGAGCTAACTCCCCGGCGCCCAGTCAATTCTTGATAGATTTCTCCTAAGAGGTTTCCTATCTTCTGTTTATGTGCTATGGCCTATCTTATAAGGACACTTTTTTCTCTGTTTGTTTCAGGTGGATCATTGTTTAAACTGAAGATATCTTGTTGGCTATGAGACTAGACTCTTTAGGTAGTCTGCTTGAGTTTGAGTCTTGCATATGCCACTATAACCATTATCACCATTTTAAAATTGCTGAACTTGTTTCTGCCTCAAGTGTCACATGGATAAAATATGAATAATGCCTATAAGGTTGTAATTACTGTGGTAGTTTATATTAGTAAGGTGCTTTTGATAGTATCTGGTCCATAATGAGTAGTGTATAAATGTTAGGTTTCCACTGTTAATATTCCATACTCTATTTAGAATCTCTTTAGTAAACTCTAATTACATATCATAATTTTCATGATTCTTTTTTTAGAAAGTAAGTGACGTCATCTTCAAAAAAATGGCAGTTTTGTTTCATTTATGGTTCTTACACCTTGCATTCTTATTTTCATTTCACTCTGTTGTGTAGGTCCTATAAAATGAATTCTAATAAAAATAGAAACTGTAGATGCCTTTTTCTCCTTGCAGATTACAAGAAAAGTACTTCAAACAGTACATCATTAATAATGATTCTTAGGTTAGCTTTGTAATAGATACCACTTTTCTGATTAAATATGTTTTCTCTATCTCTGTGGGTCCTAAAATGGTAGATTACAAATTAGAACATAATACACCAATCTAACTTTACAACTCTATTATTTGATGTTTTTTAAGAATTATAATGAAATATTCAGATACATTTAAAAATATCAATCTAGCTATTAGTCCCTGAAAATTCAAAGTGACAAAACCAAGGTAACAAAATCCTTAAACTTATGTAAGGGAGCATATCAGTTGTTTTTCTATTGGTGAGAAATACACCTAAAACTTAAAGGGGGAGATATATACTTGGCTCACAGTCTCGAGGTATTTAGTCCATGATCAAATGACTCTGAAGCAGAAATGGCACTGTGGAAGGACTGGTGGAGGCAAACTGTTCACACGGTGGCAAAAAAAGCAAAAAAGAAAGGAAGAAAGGGAGGCACATGGGACAAGAATAAACTCTTTCAGATCAAGTCCCCAGAGACCCATGTTCCAAAGAGGTCCCACTTCCTAACTGTACATCCAGCTCTGAATACAACCAGTTGGTTACTATTGAAGTGGTAGGATCCATTCACCCTTCTGAAGCCCCACCTCCCCAGAACACATGAGGAGGACAGGTTACTTTTAAACCTTAACAGGAGGTGTGGTTGGTAAAGGCAGCAGAAGGTTCCATTATATTGTCTGCTTCAGCAAGTCTCCTATGTGGCATTTCGTTGTAGAACACACCTGGAACAACTTACTCGTGCTGCTTTATGAATTAATAATATTCTCTGATGACCAGGCCTTTGACTACACTTCTATGTAAACTCACAACTCATAATAATGGTTCTGCCTAGAACTAAATGCCATGAGTAGTAAAAATAAGACAGGGGAGCATTATTTTAAGCAAAGTTTATATTGGGGAAATCACTGCTATGCTTCCTTGAAATTTTAATTATCCAATTAGATTCTGAATTTTAACAACTGTTTACCTTTAAGAAAATAAAGCAATTATGTTCAGAGCAGTTATTTTACTAGACAATAAAACTACAGGAGTCTAGAAAATTCTCTCTTGTGATCTGCAGAAAATAAATATGAGAACATACACAGAAGAAAAAATGAAGGAAGATAGGAATTATTAGGTGAGGGGCTGCCAAGGGACTCAGGCAGCATTAAGTATCAGTGGGGCATACACTTGACTTATTTTCTTTCTAAATTACTTCTCAATTCCCTTCCCAAATGTTGCAAGCCAATATTTTCATTGTCGCCACTTTAAAATTCATCAAAGTACCTACATGTGGCACAGACCCAGTTTGTTTGAAACCCACAAAGTTCAAAGTCCTGGTAGGAGCATCCTTAGAAAGTTAGAATGAAGAAATAAAAAAAAATAATAATAAAACAACCCCACACAACATCTTGGAAAAAAATGTAGCCGAAATATCTTTATTTCAGCAGTATCAGAGTAGTCTATAAAGTAATAAAATTAACTTCATACAAATAACAGTGGAAGCCTGTATTTCCGATGCCATTCTTAGGTGATGAGCATAGGCCTTGTGTGAACTAACACCAATTCAGGGTGGTCAAAGTTCCTGTCTAATAACACTCAAAGTAGATTGAAAAAGAGAAGTAAGCAGAAAATTACACTGTACTATGACAGATCTTCTTGAAGGTAAACCCCAGAGCTTGTGACACTATGGAGAAAGACTCAGCTGCTTCTGACGAACTGTAGTAGAGACATGGGGACAGCAAATGCTTAAATCGTGAACTGGCTTGTAAATAGAACACTGAAAGAGAGAATGAAGGAGTTGAATTTTCGACTATTAAAGAAGAATCTTAAGGGACATCTTGAGTGTAGCTAGGAACATTAGGCAGAGAGCCACGATTGGTTCAATCTTCTGCTCTACCACCTTGACCCTCTCAGTGCTCCACCTTTCTCGATATTATGTATCCACTCCCACATAGACTGTGGAGGAGTATTACACAATCTTCCTGGCCTCCAGCCCTCAGGGGATATTCTTCTGAAATAAGAGCAATGGGCTCATTTTGAAGAAGAAAAAGAAAATGAAAGAGATTTAGTTTTTCAAAGGTATGGATAAAATGCCAGGGGAACTGAGGTAGGCAAAAGTTGATTTTTTCCTGGGATGGGTTGGAAAGGAAAAAGAAGTACCTTACCTAAGTAACAAGAGGACTGGGTCTTCAGAGTCTCTTCGCAGATTTCTCAAAAGATGAAGAATGGTATTTTAGTTTGAGAAAACAACACATAGAAAAATAAGAAAGTATTTGCTCTTTTTAAAATGTACTTAATCATTGTTTGCTGTGTTCTAGACACTATTCCAAGACCATTGGAATACAATCCTTAATAAAATCAATTTCCTTCCTTAATTAGATTTGCATTTTAGTCAAGAATCTAGCTAAGATAGTAAGAAGCAAATAAAATGTCAGGTAATAAAAAAGTAATTTTAATATAAAAGCAAAAGAGCAAGTAGAGGATAGAGAATAAGGGAGGGATTTTTAAAATCTTGTTCGTCACGTGGTGTCATTTACTAGAAATGTGAATGAAGTAAGCGAGTGAGCAATGTAGAGGGGACAACAAGTTCAGCATCTGGAGGAGGAATAGCAATGAAATATAAGCAAATGTGGAGGCGGGTGCAGGCAGAGCTCATTTAGGAAGAGAAAGGGACCTAAGCAATAATATTAGAGAGGCAGACTAAAGCCAGGCGATGGGGGACTTCTAGGCCACACTATGGACCTTGTGCGTTATTCTAGGTGACACAATTACTATAGCAGAGTTAACAGAAGAGAACTGTATCTTTCACCTGTGCTGTGAAAAGTCACCTTGGCTGCTCTGTTGGTAACAGACAGTAGAAAAGAAAGAATAGAAGGCCAGTTAGAAAGCAGTTCCAATGAGAGCCCACAGACAACAGTGGAGGCCCTGTCTAGTGTGACTGTGATGAGGCCCTGAGAATGTAGTTAGACCTGTGGGTGTGTTAATGGTAAGGATGACATAATTCACGAATGGATTAAAAATGAGTACCTGAAAAGATGAGTCTTCTATTTATGGCCAAAAACAAGTGAAGAGATGGAAATGGTAGAGATCTTCTGTACATATTATGTTTAAGGGAGATGTTTATAGCCAGGAGAAATGAAGTTCAAAATTTGTGTAAGTAAAGAAACAAATAGGACAGGGATTTAGCTAAGTGGTTCCAGCTCCTGCATTGCAAGCACAAGATCCGAGGTTCAATCCCGTATAACCACACACAACATTGCTGGTTATGGTGACTCATATGCACCAGCAATCAGTACCACATACCACAATGCTGGGCACTGTGGCTCATGCCTCTAATCTCAGCACTTGGGAGGCAGAGACAGAAGTATTGCTGTGAGTTTAAGGCTGAGTTCAGGACCAGACTGAACTACAAAGTGAGACCCTCTCTCAAAAAAAAAAAAAATGAAAGAAACAAAGTGAGGCTATCAAGAGGTAGAAAATATCTGAAATCAGGGTTGTGTACACATCATGCTCAGCAGAGCTGGCTCAGGCCATGAGAAACGAAGTGCGCAGCTGTGCATGTAAAGAAGGAAGGTCTAGGTATAGAGAGATAGAAAATGTTTAGCTCAGACATTCTAGATTAAAGAAATTTGGCTCTTCCCTAGGAATTTTTAATTACAGGAGACTATGATAAAATTTTTAATTAAGGAGATAGAAGAGGGAGTGATCAGAAAAGCATTGGCATGGCCTGCATGATGGGCAGTGCTAAGGTATTAGCAGGTGATTCTGAAAAGAAGGAAGCAAATTGAAAGAAAGCCATGGACTCCATTATGTATCAAACTCCTTGTGAGCGCCTGTTTCCCAACCATCATTTGAGGGGCTTGATACTTTATGTCAATGAATGAAACAGATGATAGCTTGTGATTTCATGCACCTCACATCCTAATGCAATATATAAAGAAAGTAGGAGGGTAAGAAATGAAACTGGAAAACATATCCAAGAAGAAGACCAGGGAATGTTGAATACAGAAGAAAGGCTTTGATTTTGACTTTATGGGAACACTTTTACTCATTCAGCATGTATTTCATGCACCATGTGTCCTCACTTTGCTAGGCACTGACATGAACTATGGATAGATTTTTATTTTTGCATAACATCTAGAAACATGATCAATTCATTTTATTTTGTACAAATTGTATTACAGCTGTCACAGCCTTTTGGGATCTCAACAGTGTTTTGAATGTCCCCACTAACACATATGAATACTGATCTCTGAATTATGGCAGTGGTGGCAAACCTATAGCATACTTGTCACAGCCAGGTGTTATCACTGAAAGCTCTGAAGTGTTTGCCATTACTGAGCTGTGGGAACTCAGGAAAATAATTAAAATATTTGATCACTGCACTAAAGGACTCCAACGTACAGAGTGGATTAATAAACTGAGGTTTAGTCTAAGAAATATTTCTGAAACACAGTGTTGGAAGGATTATTGCAAGTAACAAAGCCACATCTCATCAGAGAGACTTCATGACAACTCCGTATAGAGCCATAGCATCTCCACAACCTTCACTCCCGTCTCACTTCATTTTTATCATTTATCAGCACCTAACACATTATCTATCTCACCGAGTTGCTGTTGTTCTTGTTGTAATTTGACTATCTTCTGAGCCAGAAATTAGCTCTAAGATTTCTTTGATTTTCTCAGTCACTTTTTTCTGCTGAATCTCCAGCATACAGAATGTAGTCAGGCACATGCTATAAATTCTTTTTTTTTTTTTTTAATAGGATCTTGCTTTGTAGTTTAGGTTGGCCCTAAGCTCAGCCTGGAACTCACAGCTATCCTCCTGCCTCTGCCTCCCAACTACTGGGATTACAGGTGTGAGCCACCCTGCTCGGCACTGTGGTATGTGGTTCTGATTGCAGTTTGGTGTGCATCTCCACACTTGGCATTTTACGTGGTTACCTGGGATTGAACCCAGGCCCTAGCACTTCAAGGTAGGCCTCAGAATTACTAAATCCTTGGCCCCTAAAAATTCTTTTTTAAAATTTAATTTTATGCATTTAATTTTTAAATATGTATATTTGGGGAAGAAAGAAGAAGAGGAAGAGCGAGAAAGGGGGAGAATGAGAAGATTTTATGAGCCTGCAATCTTATAGAAGTCAGCACCAGAGATGAATTTGGTGAGGTACGCACACATTCCAGGCAGATCCTGTTCAGCCCATACACACGTGTTTTTGAATGGTGGACAGGGTTGGCTGTCCACTGAGCAATTCCAGTTTCTCTGGATCTGGCACTTCTTCCAAGACATGGTACATTCAATTCTAAAACTAAGAAAGATGAAGATTATTATGGTGATTGGTGATCCTCTGGTAAAGAGCACTGTTGTTATATAGGTAGGCAAAATGAGATTAAATTGCCCAATACTCTTCTACTCATTCATCCTGTGGCTCTGGAAATTCCCATTCTTCTCACAAGATCTCTGTTTTCAACGTCTAGAGATGAAAATCTGAATAGTATTATTTCTACTGGCTCTTCCACTTCAGGCTGTCTTTCTTATTGCTATACACTTTCTTACCAAAGTGACCTCAACAACTGCATTAGTCAGTCAACCAGATCCAAAAAGTTTACTTAGTAAGCTAACTGCTTAGCTACTTTGCTGCTCAGTTTTTAAGTTATGTTTCAAGGAGTTGAATGTCCAATATTTTACTGTTTTCTATATTCAGGTCATTTATTTGGTTTACCTCCAGTAATATTCTGCCAATTTGTATAAGTGCTCCTTGTTGCCCTTAGTTGATTAAAGACATACAGACTACATTGTTATTTTATTGTTCCTAATGAAGATCTATGTGTGCCACAAATTGTTCAGACATATCTTAAAGTGTCTTAAAGTTTCTTAAATATTGGTATGAAAGAGAAATAAAAGATTCATATCTCAGCGACATATGTGTACCCATGTTTATAGCAGCTCAGTTTGTGATTGCTAAATCTTGGAAACAACCAAAATGTCCATCGACTGGAGACTGGATAAAGAAGATGTGGGTTTTTTTTTTTTATAGAATGGAGTATTATTCTGCGATTAAATATTATAAGATTGAGTCATTCATACTCAATGGATATACCTTCAGGACATCCTCATAAGTGAAATCAATAGGTCACAAATGTGTAAATATCGTACCCTTTCCCTGGTAGGAAAAAATGAAGATACAAATGAGTTGTAGTATGTATATCTGATATTGTGAAAGAGAAAATATTTAAAAGGAAAGAGGGTGTAGGGGTAAATAATGAGGGGAAAAAGAATGTGATGGTAATAAAGAAAAAAGCAAACAAAGCTTGTGTATATAGGGGGTAGGGGTTTCAGGGAAGGGGGGAAGGAGAAAAAATAAATGACCAGGTCATGTCATATTATGGTACAAACTCTCAGTGTTGAATGTGATGATGATGTGTATTCATAATGTACCAATACAAATTTGAATTTAAAAATTGGTATAAAGTATATATGGGAAGTATATAAGAGATGTTTTATAATATATTAAAATTAAATTATTCAAAATGACTGTGACCAGTGATGAAAGTTTTACTCAACATAGAGATTCAGGAGGAAGCAGAAAGAGCCAGAACTAAAACACAGAGGATGGGGGGAGAGCAAAATCTTACCACTGAGTAAGAAAAGGCCATGGGAAGAAATATCATTTTGATCATGATATCATTATGTTCCACATGTCAAAAGACCCTCATCATTCTTTCAAATCTGGGTCCCCAGAGTAGTCAAGTAGTGTTTTTACAATCAAAATCCTTCTCAAGCATTATTCTCTCCCACTCCAGATTGATTTAGTGTTTCAAACCTGATGGCACAGACATTTATCTGACCCACAATCCTTCTGATGTCCCTTAATTTTAATCAGTTCCCAGAAGTTCACATCAAATTTGGGCTAACATAACTGCAGTTAACATTAGATGTCAGAATGAATTTAAAATATTTTCTAAGGATGCTGAATTTCTCTAGAGAGAGTGAATTTTCACCTGTCTTGCTTACTTCTTGCATTTGGTTCGACTTTTATGTGCACTTTGTCACAATCATTTGTACTTTTGCCTTTCCATCTTGTCTTGCTTTTGATTCAATATCCCTTATTAAAAATAACATTTCTTCCCTTCAGTTTCAAATCCCTTTGATTTTGGCCTTTTACTAAATTGCTGTAGCTTTATATTTCCAACCATGATTTAGAGATACCAAGTTCTGGATGTGACACCATCTTCTGGTTAGTCTTTTCTTTTTCTGTTCGAAACAGTCCTTTAATACTAGTTAAACTACAAAGCTAAGAGAAACTATATTCATATACTTATAGGTTTTTTTGATCCTGAACACATCCCAGAAACCCTTTATTTCTACCTCTAAATACTATACTTTGTCATTCTCTGGTTTCAAACGCTAGTAGTTGGATCTTGAGAAATAGCTGACAACATTGTAATGCAGGACTCCCCATCCAGTAGAAATACTTGCCTTTCTTCAGGGCTGAAGTTCAACACCTTGCATGTCTCGTTATGTGCTCTGGCTAGATATCTCTTATATGGCATGGATGAAAGTCTCTTTGCCTCTCTCCTTGTGCTGGCTTTCAGAACACGATATTTCAGAACAACCCACTACACTTACTAGAAAATACTCAAACTCAATGCATTGTATTAATTTTACTCAGCAGTCTAACATCTAGAAAATTATTTCTTAGGCAAATGTGGTACAAATGATTTCCAAGAAGTTGGGGCTGGATCAGCATCATCATCATCTATGTCACCTCAGAACTTGCTAAAAATTCAAATTATCAGACCAGAGACCAGATCTCAAAGTCAGATTATGCTTGCTGGGAATCTCTACACACTAAGCTAAGCCAGTGCTCATCCCTCAATAGCTCTTATGCTTGCTATCCTGCACAAGGCCTGCTGTACTGAATATACATTTCACTTACTTTCCTGAACATCATTGGATGGATTTCACTGTTTCAGTTTGGTAACTGATTCCTGCATTCTGAAGCAGTTCTGCACTATATTTGCCAACCCTTGCAGCTTCTAGGCTGTATCAACTGTAAATGTGATAAGCATGAAGCAAATATTTATTTTAAAATATTTTATTCTTCTGCAGACAAAGCAAATCTCATCATTTTCCTCAGCAGAAAAAAAAAATATGTTTCCACATCAGAGACACCAACAGCTTTTGAGGGACTGTGCTGTAAAAGAGCTCCTGTGCATTGGTCTATTTGTGCAAAGAAACTGGAGTTCAAGGTCAGTACAGATTAGCAGACAAAGACATTGATGTTCCAGAAGAGCCGATTTATGGTCTGATTTAGAGATTCAGATCCCCTCTGACATAAGGTAAATAGAAAGCAGTTAATCAACCAAGCCTGAAGCTTTAATCAGACTACCTTGCTCTGAAATCACCTGGAAGAGTTTGAAAAGTAGTGTCACCAGATATTTGATTTACTTGGTCTAGTGTGAGGCCTAATCATGGAAATTTTTCAAAAGAATTTGTGGCACAAACCGGATGCTCACCTGAGGTTGTTTGAAAAATCACGGAAATAGGTCTCTCTCTGGACCTTGCCCTCCATCTGAGTGAGATGCAGGCCACTTCAGGCTTTGAGCAGTGGAGTGGAGCAATCTGACTCAGGAGTCTCTAGAATTACTGGCTTCCCTGTTGAGATGTCAATAAGGTGCATGACACAGAAGAGGTACAGATGAAGCACTATAGGCATTCCTAAAAGCAGAACTCACCACTCACGGACGATTAGGAAATCTTCACAGAAGAGTAGGCTGCAAGAGAACTAGATCCTGAAGCTGGAGAAAGTAGGAGTGCAAGAGCCATTGCAAGCATTCAAAAAGGTATGAGAAACAGAGAGGAAAAACAGTGCAGAAGAGTATGTGGTGAACAGAAAAGACTCTTGCTCAGTGATGTTTTACATCAAACACCAGATAAAACAGCTTGAAACTGTCATTGCAGGTCTCAAGTGGCAGCCTCAGGATTGCACACTTAGTAACATAACCCAGGAAAATCAATTGAGATCTTTCACTTAGCAAAATGGAACTATTGACATGGCATTAGAATATTTTTTCCTCTATAAATAACAGTGCTAGAATTAATGCTTATTAAGAATCACTGTTCTATTTTTGATATTTCTCCAAATGTATCTTCACTTCCCTCTGACTACCACCATTTCTTCTTCATTGAAAACTCCACTGTGAAAGGGCAAGGACTACCTCCTGACTCCTATATATGCCAAGGTTTGGCCTCTCTAACCTACAGCATCTGCTTATTATTTTCAGACAAAGTTGATATTTTTGGAAGACCTAGTAACTTTTATATTTGTGTCTAGTACAATAGTGCACTGCATTATTTTTCTTTCCTTTAATTGAATTTGTACTGTTCTTAGTAGCTTAGAAAATATGTCAACCCCCATGTCTATAACCTAATGAATGTAGAAAATGTGCATATATACATACACACATATATTCAGAAAAAGGAGAAATCTTGTCATTTCTAGCAACATGAGTGGGCTTGGAATATGGACATTATTTTGGATGAAATAAGCCTTGAATAAGACTAAATGCTGCATGATCATAATTATGTGTGATATTGAAAACAGTCCAACTCATAAGAGCAGAGAGTAGAATGTTGTTTGTCATGGGCTGAGGAGGAATTGATGAGAGGCTAGTTCAGAAACAAGACACTTTGGTTATTTCACTTTGATGATCTCACTAGATATTAATGATATGAATCCTTTGGTCTTTGATGTTATATGCTTGTGAATATGGTCAAATAAAGAGGTTAGCTCCAGATTATACATATAATTTCCAAACACTAAAGGTTCCTAGGGAAAGAAACAACCAAGAGAATGGTACTGATAGGATATGAACACTATGTTGGTATAGTTGATATATTGTCATAAACTACAACATGATTTCACACAAAAATATTTCTTACTGGAGAGACTAGGTTGCGTTACATTTCAATGTAGTTTATATTCATTTTACGGTTTATCACATATATTTCCCTGTAAAAATTTACTCATAAAACTGTCTTCAACTTTGCCTTTGGTGTGGCAACTTCTCCCAGGAGTTTCATGTGTTTGTGAACATATATTACATGATGTAGAATGACTCTAAAGCATTTTTTACCCTCCATTTATTGGAATGATGCTTCAGAAGGATGTTTTTCCCCAAATAAAGCTTTTATAAATTTTCTCAGAATGTCATCTTCTATCATTATTTTATGATTGAGTTATTTTATTTCAATTGAAGCTTAAAAGCACAATCATATTACCTTGGTTACTGATGTCACACAAGATCCTTTTTGTAACAAACATTGCAGTGTGGCCTTTCGATGAACCTTGTGGAGTTCATGGAAAAGTTTACTTTCTGGGGAACAAGGAGACAGGGTAAAGCAATATTCAATGTGTTTTTCCATTTGTACATTTTCTATTTCTCTGATGTGTGGTACAATCAGAAGTCATTGTTCCCATCCCTCATTTGAACCCAGGCAGGATTAGAAACAGTAGTGGCTGCCATTTCACTGATGGTGGCAGTACATTTTCAGTGACTATCAGAATGATGGCTCTTGGCATTTTCACAGGTTATACATTATACTAGGGCAGGATGTGTGGCTTTCTCATTGAATATACTTCAAATCCACTAAGATATGCTTATCATATGTTCAATGTTCAATAAACATCTGTGGGAGATGAGCATAAAAGCACTTACAGTAAACCCTATGTTATATGAATTGTGGCATGGAGAGGGAGAAGACAGGGGCACAAGACAGAGATAAACAGGTAGAAAGAGATAGAGATGGATATTTTACATTTATCTGGTCTCAAAGTGACTGAGCATCATATGCAAAACATTTAGTGGACACAGTTTGTTCATCTAGTTTGACTTTTGGAAAGAAAGAACAATTTCTACTGGACAGACATCACCATTGTTACCATTGTTTTAGAAGAGTTCTGGCTTTGTCTTGTTGTTCCTTCTTAGGACTGAGAACTGAGAAACATTTTCTCAGGTCACTTCAGGAAAATGAGGTTGATGTATCTACTGATCTTACTGATCTTCTATCACATATCAGTTGTTAAAAGGCAAAATAGTGTGTTAGATGTATTCTGACTTACTTTCTGAGAGAGCTTGCCCTCCTTTCTAAATTGTGTGCTGTCTTTCCAATTTTTCTCTGCTATTCAGACTCTCAGATTATTTCTAATGGCAATCATTGCTTTCAAATGGCAGAATACAAAAACCAACACCAACATAAAATGTACTGTTCCTGTGTACTAATAATGAACCAACTCTGAAAACATAGCACGAAAACTATTTCATTCACTATCACTTCTACAAAATTTAAATACATAGAAATCAAACCAACCAAAGAGGCAAAAAATTCTAGAGTGAAAATTACATAATGTTCAGACTGAAATCATAGAAGACTTCAGTAAATCGAAAGACACCGCTTGTTCAAGGATAGAAGTGATATTGTGAAATTGACCATATAACCAGATTCAATGCAGTTGCTATTAAAATCCAAACAACATTCTTCACTGAAGTAGAAAATAACAATCTTGAATTTAATATGAAATTAGAAAACAATAAGAATATTCAATCCATCTGTGAGCAAAAAACACCCATGTTGGAAGCATCAAAACAGTGGAATTCAGGATATACTATAAAGTAATAGTAACAAAAATGACCTAGCATCAGCACAATAAATAAATAAATAAAAATAGTGGTGAGACTGATAGAAGAGAATAGAAGAGTCAGAGACAAACTCATGAGCCTACATCTTTCCAATTCTTGACAAAGGGTCAAGAACATGCTGATAAAAATTTAGCCTCTTTAACACATGGTGCTAGGAAAACTGGATATCCACATGCAGAAGACTGAAAATAGATCCCTATCTCTCACTTAGTATGAAAATGAAATTCAAATGGATTGAAGACCTAGATATAAAACCAGAAACTGAAATTATGGAATACAAGATAAGGGAACCACGTGGACTATACACAAACTCAAAAGCAATGAAACCATAGAAAAGTGGGAAAAAAAAGAATTAAATACATATTTCTTAGAGGAAATGTTCTAATGGCTAAGAAATATATTGTCATTGTATTTTTGGGAATAACAGAAGCTTGGACCAGGAAGGTCAGTTTGCAAAGTCACTACTCAGACTCTGAGGAAAATTTCAGAGAGCACTTCCGCTTTTTTTAGGCAATACACACACTTGTTAAGCTAAAGGCAGGGGTTTTAACCATCCGGTCGGTCATAGATTGATAGAAGCATCCAGACAGGCAAGGAGTTGTATGGGGCAACTTTGGATTGATTGTGTGGTTTTGGTCAAGGGAAGAGTCATGACAAAGAGAGCAGGGCTGAACTCCAGGCCAGTTTCTAATATGGAGGTGGGTGTGCTCATGCCTCTATCAATCTCTCTGTGTGCTAGGAGACATATGTGTGGCATACTTGACTCAGACAAGACAGGATTCTGCCTTCAATATATGAAAAAAAAAAAAAGTCAACATCCCCTAACCTATTAGGGAAGTGGGAATTCAAACTACAGTAACATTTCAACTCACCCTAGTCTGTCTGCCTGTCATCAAGAACAAAAACAATGAATGCTAGCTAAGATCCAAGCTAAAAAGAACCACTTTGAATTTCCTGGTGGGAATGTAAAGCCTTACAACCTCTGTGGAAGTCAATATGGAGACCTCCCAAAAAGCTAAAACTAGCTTTTAAAAAATAGTGCTTAACTGAGATACACCACTCTTGGGCATATTCTCAGAAAACTGAATGCATGTATACAGTAGTAATGCTTGCATATGCATGTTCATAGCAGTATAATTTAGCATAGCCAGGGTGTAGAAACAGCCTAGATGCTTATAAATAGATGAATGGATAAAGACTATATATATACTAATATAAATGAATATTTTTAGCTATTAAAACAGAAAAAATATGTCATTTATAGGAAAATGGGTAAGATTTTAAGTTATATGCAGTGAGGTCAGGAAGACTTAGAAAATTACATACTGCATATTTTATGTTACATTACAACCCCAAATGTTCATGAATTACAAATAAATTAAATAATAGAGATATGACAGGGTACCAGAAGGTAGACTCTGTAGACAGAGAAGGGTTCACTGAGAGAGAAGAGCAAGGGGGAGTAGTCAGTTTCAATGAAGATATAATGAATGTATGAATCAACTTTCCAAAACATATCCTATCACTATGTAATATTAACATGTGTTGATAAAATATAATCAAAACATAAATTCTAAAAGTCATTGCTTTGGAAAAATATTTCGTGGCAGTTAAAATTGCTTTGTTTCTTTTTTTGTTTTTTACAATGAGAAGGGATGTAAAGCACTACTGAAGAATTTAGGTGACTGAAATTGAGTGAGATTAAAGAAAAAGTAAAGTGTGAGAGGTGCAGAAAACCCCATTAGATGAAGACCCTTCTATACTCTCAAGCAATCATAGTAAGGGACCTTTCTACAAGGCAAGGGCACTTAAGGCATGAGTGGGGGTAGTTGTTGGGCCAGCTTCCCCTCAAATTTGCAAAACCCTTGTAAATAAGATAATACTTAGAAATCAGCCACTATGTTATCTCATTTGCAACAAGTATTATTAAATGGCAACTGAGTACAACATATCAGAGTTTTAGACAAGATAAAACCTCAGCTTTATCACTTCTTAACTGTACAACCCTGGAGAAGTTATTCCACCTATCTGAGACTCGCTTTTCTTTTCTGCAAAACTGGGTACGTATTAGTCAGTGTCCGCCAGAGCTCTCAGGGCTGGACCAGTGTGCCTCAAAAACTGTGCATGCATGCTCTGATTCAGCCTGAACATAGGACACAAGTTTACAAGATCTTCCCACAGTGTCTATCTGCAGAGTCAAATGCAAAAGAATGCAAAACGTCTGTCCAAGGTAGAAACCCGAGGGACCAGCTGAAGGCCTGGAGCCTACAGCGATGCTACGTGTAAGAGGCTGGTCAGGATGTCAGACAGTGCTTCCAACAGATGGGGCTCTTGGCCAGGAGGGCCAAGAGTCATTGCTAGGAGCTGAAGGGTCTGTGCCCTCAGGGCAAAAGGCTAGTCCTGGATGCTGAAGCATCTGCTCCTAAAACCAGGCCAAGGCGCAGACCTGAGCACCTCCTAAGGGAGCAGTTGTAGCCCTTCGTACCTTTGAACACCGACTGGAGCTCTTCTGAAAAGAGTAGTCAAAGCTCCTCTGAGGAAAGTCTGGAGCAACGAAGCTCTTCCAAGGGAAGTCAGCTCAAATTCTTCCCTCTAGTTCTCCTTGTGTACTGTTCAACAACAGCCCTCAAAGTGGTCTCCGTGACCAGAAGTGCGCTGCCTCATTTTGGCTTGGGCTCTCCACGAAAGCCGCAGTTAATCAACTGACCATCCCAGAGTGCAGAGTTCCCCAGCTGTCGTGGCGACTAAAGCAGATCACTGTAGATTTACCTTCCAGCCCAAGACTTAACACTTGTCTAGTTTTCAGTGAGGGGAGCTTAAAATGACCATTGTTTGCAGTCTCATTTGCTTTTTCATGAGCACTTCTGCTGCAATATCCTTTTTGGCTGCTTGCAGATGGTTTTCTCTACTGCACTACTTTTGTCCAACTCTCAAAAAAATGCACACTTATGGTCTTTTTTTTTTTTTTTCCTGTATTGGGAAGTGAATCTAGGGCCTTCACACTGAGCTACATGCCAGGGACTTAGCTAGTAGGCAGGTCTGCCACTAAGGCAGCCCTTTAATTTCCCATCCTTTAATGTGTCTGAACACGTCAGCCTGTTTAAATAGAAAAATTAAAATGATCTCTAGAGAAAAATGTGCCCGCTGTGTGGACTGTCCCTCCTCTCTCTAGCTCCTCACTGGATCCTCAGCCCTCTTCACCTTTAACTATGAGGCAAGGTCTCACTAGTTTCCCAGGCTAGGCTTTAGCACTGTGGGAGGCTGAGGCAAGAAGATTGTTATGCCTATTTTATACAAATCCTTTCTGAATTTACCATTAAAAATAAATAATTCAAATATTATTTTATTGAGAACAAGCACTGAAGAAAGGGATTACCCAGCTCATGGAGCTTTGCTATTGGCAGGATTGAGTCCTAGGCCCTGGAATTCTGACTTCTGTCTGGGCTTCCTTCGTTAGTCCATCAGTGCCACTTTCAAGACAGCATCTTCCTTGCTTTTCCATGCCACCCTCTGAGCACGCTGGTCACAAAACAAGATCCTCCCTCCTCATTCTCTCCAAGAAGAGAGAATACTATTTATAATACTATTTGCTATTTATAGTACTATTTATACTACTATTCACTTTCCTAGTTTTGCTTTTGTTTTCTCTCTATGATACTAAACTGAATTAAATTTTTGAAAAAGAGTTATTCATTACATTAGATTCATTTCAAGTGCTCAATAGCCCCATGTGATAATGGGCTGCCCTATTGGGCTGCGCACGTAGAAGACGTCTGCTATGGAAGAGAGTTCTTGTGTTTAGCAAGGCACTGTGCCTTTTTCCATTTCCAGAGCTGGACCAGATCCTACCTTGATTGACTGCTACTTAGATTCACTGAAAATAGAGACTTCAATTTCCATCTTCTCTCTATCCATGACCAAGGAAAGACACTTTATTTCCATTATTATGTGCATGTGCATGTGCATGTGTGTGTGCGTGTGCGTGTGTGTGTGTGTGCACGAGAAAGAGAGAGAGACAGAGACAGAGACAGAGAGACAGAGAGACAGAGAGAGACAGACAGAGACAGACAGAGATTAAAAGTCAATGAGGAAACTGAAAGTTAGTTTTAACTCCTTACATGAAGTGACCTTGAATGAAGATAGATTCTATGTAGTGACGACTAACTCACTCGCTGAGCTTTGGGCCAAGAAGTCAGGCAATGAGACAAAAGGAGGTGCTGAGCGATGGCTTGAGATGCCCTCGGTATCACCAGATAGTGAAATTGGGAAAAGGAATACACATAGCAATTTCCAACTCGGATTCTCATTTACATTGGTATTTTCACATTCCTTATAGAAGAAATCCCAGAACAGATGGGAGGATTACATTAACCTCTGAAGTCCCTCATGAAATAAGTATTTTAAATAGATGACGAATTTTCCTAACATGTCAGTAGGCAGAATCCAGAAAAATACAGTTGATCCTATTTTAAGGACCATTTCCACTGGATAATTTTTAGTCTACCTAATTATCTTTTTAAAAATTATGGGTGTTTTAAAATCTAGAAGCATTATACAAAATGCTAAATAACATAAAATAATAGTTTAAGAAATGGCCCATAAACATGTTTCCTAAATAAATATTACCACTGTTAGACAAACTTGATTTATGATGTAGAAATTTATGGGACACAGACCATGTGGCAAAAGCTGATTGGACACTGGAAGTATTTAAAGGATGAAAGAAACACAGTCTTTGTACTCATGGAGTTCATAGTCCAGAGAAAGAGAAAATAATGAATTATTAATAAGTAAAACAATGCTAAATATTGGTGAATACTGTGAAGAAAGAAGCAGCATTGTAAAAGATGATTAACACTGAAAAAATTAACTATAGAAAAGTAACTGTACAAGTAACTATAGAAAAGTACTATAGAGAAGTAACTCTAACAGACTGGGGAAGTTTAAGGATGTGGTACTTGTCTGGAAGTGGAATGACAAATAGGAGCCAGTTCTGTGGAGAGAAATACATTCCAGTGTACAGAAAAGTAGATTGCAAAAGCCTAGGCCAAAAATCTACTTAAAGTATTTAAGGAACTAATAAAAGGTCAGTGTTTTACAACACTGAGAGGCAGGAGAGACATGGGTAAAGTACATGTTCAAAATTTCTATTAAGACTTAAAACACATTTAGAGTATTTATTTTATAATATCATTTTCTTGTTCTTAGGAATCTTTTCACTTAGTAGCATCTAATGATATTGGTGGGCTTGATATTTTACTGTGTTTATCCAATACTATTAATGAAGTTACTAGCACTAAGTTTTGTTCTTTAAATTAGTCCTATATCTTGCTTGTTTATTTTGACTTCTATCTTTGCTTAGGAGAATTTTCCAAAGTATCTGTTATAGCATGGTTCTCTACATGTTTAAAAAACTGTATTTGGAAGTGTGCAAGTATAGCATGTTCACCGATGGACTTCAAGTGGTTGAAGCCTTCATATCAGTGCCAGAGAAGGATGATATTCTAATCTCTACTGAGTAGCTTGGTTTTTGAAAACTGTACTGTTTGAGGGATATGAGAAATAGAGATCTACGCATGTTTACATATATTCTTGAAATAACTGTTGCTTCCTGTATAGCTAGTGCATTAAGTTTGTGTGACTATATAATACACCAAGTATAATGTAGTACAATAAAAGTAGTATGAATCAGTTTCTAAGTTATAGTTCAATAGCTTATACCACTACAACTTAAGTCAGAATCCTGACTCTACTACTTACTCCGATACTTTGCAGATTACATTTTCTGTGTCAGTTTCTCTCTATGAAATAAAGATAATAATAGAGTACCATATGGGGTAGTTTTACATAGTATAATGTGTTAATATAGTTAAACACTTTTGAATAATTCCTGACTTAGAGTGATCTATATCTAATGATTAATGACTATTACTAATCACTCTCTGAGAACTAAGGTATTCTATTACTACAGTCATACTATTTCAAAGGCCATGGAAAAAGCATTTGACTTTAACTCTACCTGATAAATTTTGGACTAATGAAAGGAAGCTATGGGGAAGTGAATATGGGTCAGAATAAGGAAAAAAAAGAGTTTTCTAACATTGTAAGTAGCCAATGATGGAACATACCACCTCAAAGTTAAATGAGTTCCTTCTCCATGGAGTTATTCAAGAGAAAATCTGTCAAGCAAGTAAGTTAGTGGTCACTGCATAGAATCTATCTTCAGTCAAAGTCACTTCATGTAAGATCTTAAACTGTTAGAAGGGGTTTCTAAGAGAACCACTCTGTGAAATGAACATTTCAAGGATTATTTCAAATCTGAGGTTTACAGCCCCCATACTGTAACCTTATAAAATGACATGGATTGATATAAAAGGTAAATGGAGTTGACTTTAGACAGATTGACTTTAGCTTGCAGTTACTCTAGCCTTTTGAGTAGAAAAAAATAAAGAGAAGTTTTGGGCAAACTGTGATGATTTATCAGTACCAGAATTGTGCAGGAAGAAGTTCAAGTTCAGAGTAAATATTTTAAATAAACTTAGTTACTTTGAGAATTTCTAGGCAAAACTAGTTCATGAGGAAGGAAATTAATTCAGACTTTTCTTACTCAGTGATATATAATTCAACAAGATGAGCAATAAAACTCATTAAAGTTGGTATTAGATATAATGCCATGAGTGGGTGGCCTATAGTTACAAAGAAGATAGAGATGATTTAAACTTTAAAACAGCATCTTTCCTGGCTTAATAAGAACAAATGCATTTGTTAATACTCTGAAATTCAGAATCCCCACTGAATCCTTTCAACACTGAGTTACACTATTTAAAGTTAATTTATCTCAAATTTTATTTCTCTGAAATTTCATTTTATTTCCCAGTAGCAGAGTACAGCTAGTAATAACACTCACTGTGACAGTTCCATGTAGTTAAACATCCTAAGTAGTTGCTGAGATTGGAAGCAAATGAACCCTCAGTGCCCATGACTGAGAGTGGGTTGGAAGTTTTAACTGTTTTTTTCAGAGGAAAATCTTACACTGATTATTTCTTAGTTTTTTCTGTGTACCCAAAGACACATCTTTACCACCACACAGAACCAAACATCTCAAAGGAAGTCCTGTGACCTAGATGATGAGCAAAGTTACAGGACAGACATTAAAAATAAGCTTCCATCTTGACTGTGTGATGCTGGGTGTGTACTTAACCTTGCTGAACTTCTGTTATCTTGACCTGTAATTTGAGAATGCAAACATGATGTCAAGATCGACATGAACATGAAGAGAAATGCTGCACATAATACCATTTTCTCGCATCCTAATGCACAGTAGTTTTCTAAGAATTGAATTTTAAGGAACTAAATTAGTTCATTTGATACATAAGAAAAGCATAATGAATAGAATCAATGTGGTAAAAGAAAACAGAAATCATACCTCTGATGGACAGAATTATTCTGACACTTCAAATGTAAAACTTAAATTCTTACTACTTTCCCTCTCAAATATTTGAATCTCTCCAGGTCTGCTGGAGATAAGGGAGGGGCCTCTCAGTGACAAGTGAATATCTGGCTTTACTTGCCTCCTGCATTTCCTATGACTTCCGTTGCTCATTCCAAGAATTGGTTTAGATTATCTCCTGGCATGAATTTCAGGTTGTCCACATCTGCAGCCTTTTGATGCTCTTCACAGTTTGCCCATCCTGAAGTCTCTGGCTCTTGACAAGTTTGTGGTCCAGAGCACTAGGCCATAAGTTGGTGAGCAATGAGACAAGGTGACGTTGCCACCTTGCCACATGATCTAGACACTAGTACTCTAATGCTGTCAGTTACATGTGGCTCTAGGGAAGCATACATTTCTCTGTCTTTGAAAACATGTTCATCATCCTCCATCAGTTCTGAATTAATCTTGATAGTTGCCTGTCATATTCATTATATGTAGTGTGATGAAAAGTCACTTATAATCAGATCAGTCTCATAGCATTAAGGAAATCAGGAGGTAAATTATGTTGCATCTGTATGATATAACATTATGCAGGTATTAAAATTATGTTTACAAAGAATTTTTAACAACAAGAAAAATGCTGATAACACAATTCCTAGTCAATAAAATAGGTTACAATAAGAAGTCATTTAATATGACTTAAAATAACTAAGAAAAAATTATATATACACATAAATATAAAATAGCCTGATTTATTATATAATTAACAGATATATAAAGCAAAAATGTAGGGCTGGGATTTAGTTTAGTGGCAACACACCAGTCTTGCAAATGCAAGGTCCTCAGTTCAATTCTTATTACACAAACAAAACAAAACAAAGTATATTTGCTTACACATTTGTATGTGTCTGTAGGTATATATATACAAAATTTTCTGGAAGTAAACATGATATTAATACTGATTGTTCATATGTAAATGTATTGCAGGTAGTTTATTTTTGTACGTGGTTACTGGGCATCAAACTCGGGACCTTGCGCTTGCAAGGCAGACATTGGAACCACTGAGCTAAATCCTTGGCAGGCAAACAACCTATTTTATAATCAATAGTAAATAATAATTATTTATTCAAAGCAGTTGTCTTAACTCAAGTTGTGCTTTGGCTGTGAAATCAATTAGTTAACAACATAGATGATATTTGCGCTTGTCTTTTTCATTTTGAGTCAACATGCTTTATTAGCACAGCAAGGCCAAATGGAGTTTAGTGCTGTAAATTTTAATTTTAAAGTTTTCCAAGTTGTTACAGAATCATATGTATATACACCATTTGTGGTGTGACCCATATTCTATCCTGAATAATGGTCTCATCCAAAAAATATATATCTTGATCTTTGGAACCTGTGAACATCACATTATATGGGAAAAGGAATGATTTTTTTCCTAATATAACAGTTTGAATATGTGAAGATAGAGTTTTCAGTGTAATATCAAACACTCTCGTAAATGAGAGGCAGAGGAAGTTTTGATACAGACAGAAGAAGATAATTATGAAGACAGAGATGGAAGTAATATGGCCACAAAGCCAATGATTGCAAGCACCAGAAGCAGGATATCTCTGTTATACAGCTTTTCCATAATTGACAAAATCCCTGACACCCACAAATTTAGAGAGAGATGCTTATTTAGTTCAGTTTGCAGCAGTCCCAAATCATGGTTGGCTGTCTCCAAGGCAGAAATGGCAGTTTAGAACGGCTTGGAGCAGTAAAGTTGCTCAACCCATGACAGCCACATAGCAAATAAGGAAGAGGAGATATGAGGACAAGATCCTACTCTTCCATCCCGCTCTCTCAGGGTCCTCTTCCCAACAGCACATTCAACTATCAGTGTCATCAATGGATGAGTTCACCAGTGAGTACAACGGTCCATGCTTCAATCACCTCCCAAACACATGAGACTTGCAGGGAACGTTTTAGATCTAAACCATAACACTTAGGCAAGGAAGAAATTGTGCAATCAAGCCTCTGCAAAGATCGGGATCAACCACTACCTCAATTTTGTAACTTATTTCAGATTTATGGCCTCTACAATGTAAGAAAGTAAAATACTGTTGCCTGCAGGTGTAATTTCTCACTGCATCCAGAGTTTCATTTTAATACAGAAAACATGGTCCCTAGCTATGAAGAGTTTCTGGTGTAAATAGAGGTTTGGGTGAGGAATCAAAATGGAAAACTATAAAATACTGTTATAACTGACAAACTCACTGTGTTGACAAGGAAAGTCTTCCTAAAACGACCCTGGAGCTGGATCATAGAGGATTCCTACACAGGTACAAGGGCCAACTAATTTCTGGGGAAAAGGGGCAGTAATCAGGCCCATGAGGGAATTAATTTGTACTTTCAGTCCTGTGTGTAGCACGGTGATCAATGTGTGAAAGCATTGTGTTGAGCACAGAGGAAAGTGTTAACACTGAGGATTGAGAGGTACATGTTTTGTCACTGCTCCCACCAACCAGTTTTGTGGCTTTGGGGAAAGTCACCAAATGATCTGCTCCCCAATTTCCATATATATAAAATACAAAGTTAGTATTGGGTTTCTAAAGCTTTCCTGCCATTTTGAATTTCCTTAAATCTATTCTGATGGCACAGATAGAAAGAACGTTGCAAACCAGTATCCATGGACTGACTGGTCAATTTCAAGTATTTATGAGACTCAGATAAGTACCCATCAACACTTCAATTATAAAACTGGAACTAAAACAGAGAATGCATTTCTATGAGAATATATTTATGTGAATCAAATTCTATGCAAACATTTGCACACATAGGCCTAATTTATATACACAGAAGGCATGCAGATATTTATTGTATAGTATCACAATTGGCAAAGTATTCTTCAGATGTTTATGTCAAAATGAAATAGACTTCTGAGTTATGTTTTCACATGGAATTATAGATAACGAATTGGAACTCAGGTAGAGAAAGATAAGTTCAAAGAAAAAATCTAGTACTAGGTTAAAAATGATTTGTATTGTCTGTTTTATGTCATAATGATGGAATATAAAGAATAGAGGCTGCTATGGTCCTATCAACCCAACTGCCAAAAACAAAGCTCGTTTTGATTTTTCACTGATACCTTAATAAGATTAAAATTGCTCCTTAGGGTAGAAACTGAACCAGTCTTCTGCTCATGTTCAGCTTCTGCTCATTCTTCACAGCATCTTGGGTATGTTGGTCCTTTGGCTCTTTACATTTCTAGGTCATTGAGTTTATCATGTTCTTTCAGCTAAGGTCAGTTACAAGAAGAATCAAATTTTGTTTATTACTGTATGTTCCCACTTTTCATTGGTTTTCTAGGCCAGAAATTGTCCTTATAAGTTTTCTCTATAGAAACAACTTCATTTATTAGGGCTTTAGTGCTTCACTGACTTCCTTTTCTCTATACTGCAGGAATTTTTTATCCACTGTATTAGTTATTTTTCCCGTTGCTGGGGCAACACATCTAATACATGTAGCTTATAAGAGCAAAGGTTTATTCTGGCTCTCATTTTCAGAGGTGTCAGTCCACGATCAGTTGGCTCTAAGGCACAAACTTCATGGAGGTAGTGTGTGGTGGGACAATGCTGATCATTTCGTGGTGACCAGAGGGGACGAGGAATGGAGAAGAACGGGAGAGTGACTGGATGCGGTTTGTAAGGCTATGCCTTCTTGACTACCTCAGCCTTACTCAGAAGTGTGCTTCACTAATCTCTCAGTCCAGTCACGTCGACAGGATTACCAGTGATAGGGACCTCAGGTACTCATAATACTGTGCTTTTCCCACTATTGTCCCTATAATTTGAGTGTAAAATCAGTACTGAACTTCTCTTCACAAAAGTGTTATTCTTGTTTTCTCTCAAGTCAGATTCTGACAATAAGAAACCATGGTACGGAATCTGAAAGCACATATGCTTTGGAGATATTCAAGGAGATCGCAATGGACAGAATTTGTGAGTGTGTACCTAAATCTGAATCGTATCAATCTCTCAGGGAACACAGTGTCTATTTGATAGTTATTCCATATCATTGTTTTCTAACTAGACATGAAGGATCTTCCATTCTCCAGACTGAGCATTGCTGGGATTGACAATATTTGTTCTCTCATCATTACTTCTCAAGCTTATAATTCTTCTAGAAAACAAGTGTAAATAATTCACACACAGAGAAGTATTTGCAATTCATGTTTATCTACCTATACATCTTTAGGACAGGTTAGGAGTCCTTTATGAGTTATTTGTTCCACAGAATATGACCAAATGTACATATGTTAGATATTTGGTAAACAATGACTAGCAGTTTCAGTGAGGTTGGGTTTAATATATCTCTCCCGGAAATACTTTCATTGAGCAGATTTTTGTGGTGACTTATCTACATGGGGGAATATTAAATATAAAGGAAGATTTTGAGAACTTGCCTCAAACTTCAGTAGCCTTCTAGGCTCTCTTTCCCTTCATTGAAGAATTGAAAGAGGCAGGAGGGAAGCGAGGCCCTCACTGGAGGTGCAGGTAGGGGTGATCTCTGTATTTGAAAATTTGATATTCTATTTAGTAGAGGTTTGGGTTGATTTTTTATTTTTAAAATGTATTCTGGTGGGATTTTTGCTTTTTTCTTTTTATAATCATATATTTTGCTACATAATTACATTCATCATGAATGATTAGTACATATACATAACCACATTTGGATCATTTTTACTTCCTCTTCTTCTCTCCCTCTCCACTGCCTTCTCATTTCCAGCTCCCTTCCTGATTTCCAGAAAGCTTACCTCCATCTTTCCTATAATCTATCTTTTATTTTTAAATTTAAATTATTTATATATTGAGTTATTTTTTTTTTTACAAAAGAAACCATAGAAAATGCTCAATGTAAAATAAGGTGAAAGGGGACAATGTTGAGATTGTAACAAAAAAGTAAGGAAACAAATTTTATATATATGGGGGGGGAGGGTGGGTGGGGCTATGGGAAAAAATGAGAATTAAGTTGTGTCTTATACTGGTACAAATCCCCATTATGGAGTACAATCATGATGTGTATATTTAATGTACCAATAAAGATAATTTAAAAAAAAAGAAACCATACATTATTTATTTTTCATGTCTGATTTCACTTTAAAGTAGTGTTTATCTTTCAAGTTTGTTGCACCCTCCTTCGTTTGGCAAATAAAGTGAATATTTTTTTCCTGTCCCCAGAATTGGTGTTTTTCTCACTTGTACATCCTGTGCTTCCCATAGTACATTGCTTTGTTTGGGCCTGGACTTTCCAAGCTCATCAGACTTTGACAAGTGAGTGTTTACAAAGTTATCACTTAGAAGAAACCCCTGATGAACAGTGTTCTGGCCAGGGGCTTCTAAATGCCCCTGTAATTGCCAAGATCCTGCAGATCAGTCACATCTTTCAGCAGAAAATGGACATTAGGAGATTAGTACGCTGGTGAGATAATTTGTAATTCTATAGGGTAAAAGAGATTGACTGTGACAAAGTAAATGATTACATTTTGTATAGTAATCCTTAAGACATCTGTTTTGCGTAAAAAACTAACACTTTATGATAGATTTATTATCTACTAATTCAGTATTTTTCTTTTTTTCACACAAATTCATTGGTAACAGAAGGAACTTAAATCTCTCAGCTCCGTGACATATGATGCTCAGCTTTTTCAATCCATTATATCTAGCTACTTAAGAATGAAAATTAATATTATATGCAGATCCAAGGACACTGGTCCAAATTCCTAGCTCAATTTTCCTGTTGCCTTTCAAATTTAATAACAGTTCAAACAGGACAAGCTCTCATATAGCTCTTTACGGTAGTTTGTTAATTCTCAGTGTCCTATGATTTTCTTACTGAGTTTATAACCTGAATAACAATGTTGGGAAATGTCAGCAGAAAATATTTCATCTTCTAGTTTCTTTTTATTTAAATCAGATGAAGATTGTAGTTCATTTCTATGAACTTTAACAAGAAATTCATATTTTTATATACAGCACAAATGTCAGCAAAAAGATTGAGAAGCAAAGATTGTACTGGTTTTTGGAAATCATGCTATGTGATACCTTATATTCACAGATGGAGAAACTGAAAGTATAATGCAATACTATTACAACCCACTCTTCTGCTCTCTCTCTCTATCTATCTATCTATCATCTATCTATCTATCTATCTATCTATATCTATATATCTATATATCTATATATGGATATAGATAGATAGATAGATAGATAATGCAATACAACCCACTCTTCCTCTCTCTACATATATATATATATATATATATATATATACATATACATATATATATACATATATATGTGTGTGTGTGTGTGTGTGTGTGTGTGTGTGTGTGACATGTAGCTTTATTTAAGAAAATGTGTACATGTGTAAGTGCATATTTTTCCACATTGAGCTACCTAAATTTTACAGGACTCATTTCATCTCTTCGCTATTAAAAAATAAGTGCCTTCATATGATATTTGTGTAAGGTATACATGAAATGATTTCCAAGAAGTGTTTTCTTGGAGGGATTTTCTGTGCCTTGAACTTAGTTTTGAAACCTTTTTCACTACTTCTTCTTTCACATGTAAATATATCTCCTAACATTTAGGATTATTTCAATTTTAGAAGAAAAATATGAGGATTGAAGGAAAAGAAGGAAGCTAAAACAGTGATGAAACTTGCAATTAGGCTCTAGGAAAAAACACATATCTGAGTAAAGACAAATAGACTTTTTGACTTTTATTATTATGATAGTTCTATTTGGTATGCTAGGGAACACGGAGACATGAAAAAAGAAGCTAGAATTACATTGAAATATCATTCCAGAATCTATTGTCTTCTAGCTTGAGTCCATCTTGGTTGAGTGTTCATTTTGCAAAAATCCCTTGCCTATGTCAGTGGCCTTCTAGGATATCTTTGGTGACATTGAAGAATTTTTCATTATTTAGGCTGAATAAAAAGGAATTCATTACACACTACTTATTAAGGATTTGAGTCTCTAGTTACACAGTACTGCGCATGGTTTTTAAGGAATTTTAATTTTTTTAAATAAAGAACACTACCAGGAGGGAAACCCAATAATTGATCCACAGTTTAGAGTGGGATCTTGGCCACAATAATGGCAAGAAGTGATAGCTGCTTCTTATGCCAGACACTGTGTGACTTTATGGTTTAATATTACTACTGGAAAAGTGACCTAACAGTGACTTATTTCTACTAGCATCCATCGTAATTATTAAGAGTTTCCAAAGTACATTACTTTAAATTTAATAGTCAAATTTGTTTTCTTAACTTTTAAAATGATATTTACAATGATTGTGATTTAGGGTTATAGAATAGAGTTTAGATATTCTTATATGTTTAGAACAATCTCTTCAAGTCTATACACAAACAGGATTTATGTTATGGGGAGATGTGTTTGGGGTTGCTAGGTCAGATGTATATAGTTTTGTGCTTTTTTTTGAGACAAGGTCTCACTTTGTGGTTCAGGCTGGCACTGAGCTCAGCCTCAAACTCACATCACAGCAATCCTCCTGCCTCTGCCTCCCGAGTGCTGGGATTACAGGCATGAGCCACCACGCTCAGCACTGTGGTATGTGGTACTGATTGCTGCTGGGCATGAGTCTCCACACCCAGCATTGCATGTGGTTACCAGAGCTTTGTGCTTTTTCTTACCATCTTCCACACCTACACTCACTGCAGTTATAACTAATCATCAGGTTTTCTGTTTCTTGCTGAACCTACCTGCAGCCTCAGAATATTTTCCAACAAAATAGCCTAACAAGCTTTCTTCATCTTCATTGGTTTAGTACAAGAAATAAAAATTTTGCCCTGCCTCTTTCAGACTAATAAGAATCTTTGAATTGAATGTATTTTTAACTTAGTATATATCCTTCAGTTTCTTATCATATTGACAATTAAACCACATTAAATGAAACAATTAATTACCAATGTCTTGTA
>PVIR01020417.1:0-30636 GCA_004026965.1 Petromus typicus
GTGAGCCACCACGCCCGGCACTGTGGTATGTGGTACTGGTTGCTGCTGGGTGTGGGTCTCCACACCCAGTATTGTTATGTGGTTACTGGGGAATCAAACCCGGGTCCTTGTGCTTGCGAGACAGGCGCCGGAACCACTGAGCTAACTCCCCGGCCCCTCTCTGTCACTTTTTGGTAAGGACGTTTGTCATATAATTTAGCAGCTGTTTGGATAACCCATGATAATCTTCTCATCTGAGGTTCTTGAATATAATTACCTCTGCACATATCTCACTTGCACAGAAAGCCACGTTCATGAGCTATGTAAAGTAGGACTCTGACTTATGTGGGCATCACCCAGCTGTGATGTGATGGACTCGCTGTGGAACATTCAGGATCTTTTAGTCGATAGAGAATACTTGATGGATGGATGGCACATGGTGGGCTCAAGAGTACAGTGAAAATCTGAGTGGAAGACTAAGCCAAAAAATAAGGTTAACACATTAGCAGATGGTTAATACAGGATAGCGAAAGTCTAGAGATTTGATGTATATTTCAAAAGGCCATGAAGAATGTTCTCTTAGATTAAGTTTGACAGTCATGACAATAATTATATTTGCTACTAATATGCATTCTCTTTGAATTGGGTACCTAGAAATATTCTTAAAGACATTAGACATTCTCCCATGTGTTTTCCACAGAAGTTCTTTTAATGCTCTCAGATATTATAAAGTAGAAAATAATACATCTAGGTCAGAATGTAAACTCTGGGCTATGTGACCCAAAAGGGCTGCCTCTACTGCTACTATATGTTGTTCTTCACATCACTTAAAATGAATTTGTTTCTGAATGTGTAGTCACAAAATTAAATTGAGATCATTTTTCCTCAATGTTTTATTGTCATGGCAAAGAAATCTAATTGTGGGATACAAAAAAAAATTAAAAGAAAAACAGAATAAATAAGAACAATAATTTATACGAAATAAATAGTATCTCAACATGTACTATGCAGTGTGAAAGTAATTTAAAATATAACTAGATTTCTTAAGCTAATGATTCTGAACTTTGGATTTATTCTCTTATCTTTTTAAATATGGAAACTTAAATTCTACTTGAAAAGTAAATCAACAGTTCATTAATATTTTTGGCATCTAATTCTTCAGCTAAGTTAGAAAATAAAGCCATATTGAAAGTTAGCTACTGAGGTGAAGTTTAATCCATTAGTTTGATTTATTCTCTTAATTAAACTTGCATCTGAAAGAGTTAGCCATGAGTTTTATTTTACTTTAATATTGCATTTGCATTATTTCATACCCACATTTAGGCTCCACTCATAGCATAAATGTTAATGGTTAAGTTAATATAATTTATTTCTCGGTCAAAACTGGAATAATAAAACTGTCTCACATTCACACTTTGTAAGAGAATTTAGAGGTCCTTCATTCTAACTTCATACTACTTTTTAAATCCCTCCCTCACAACTTTTAGAATACTTCCTCAAATCTATGTTTATTTTGTATTTCTGCTACAGATTTATTGGAGTTTAGACTCACCAAACTCCATTTATCATTTTTATAGCATTTTAAATTTTGCCAAATAGTTCTGATCATAATAGGATTATAAACTTTTGTCGATGCTCTTCAGCTACTTTCTCTTTAAAACCCAATTCATGAAATCTAGAAATTGAATAATTCTCAGCATGTAATCTTTGAGTATCTAACGATTTGAACAGATAATTGTTTCATTATGTTGGATTTATAATTTTGAATGCTTTAAAATGAGGACATTCCATGAAATTTTCAGAACCAGATTTTAAATTGCATTTACATTTTAATCTAGCCAAGATATTAATTCATTTTCCCAACCTTATAATATCACATGATTTAGATATTATAGTTAGATATTTTACATTATGAATAGATATTTGTGTAGCTTCTTACAAAATATCACCGTCGGATGAAAACTGATGTGAGTTAACATCATAAAAATGTTAAAGACATTTCAGGTAAAAAGAAATGACCACTTTCAAGGATAATACGGTAGGTGCCTGGTTAATGTAGAAAGTGTCTATGGAACTTGATGGAGAATGTGTTCAGCTCCCAATTTCATAACCTATAATCTGCCAACTATGTTAATTTATGACACTGGAGAACTTTATTTTGCTTTATTAAAGCTGTACTTTTAATTAGAATCAAACAATAAAATACAAAGGAAACAAGTAAATGAAAGAAAGAGAATGAATGAATGAATGGAATTGACTAAAGCTGCCAGGGACATCAGTAATAAAACAAAGCACTGTATCTCGCCTAGTGGTTTTTCTTTAACTTCCAAAGTACTTCCGTACAGAGCTCTCTAGTTGAGAGAACATGAAATGAGACAGTTTATTATTCCTGCAGGCCTGGGAATTCACTGCCACTGTGTTTTGAAGAGATAAACAGAAGCAGAGAAGTTATACATACACTGCAGCATCAATGGCATATTCAAGGTTAAATTTATTTGGAATCTAACATCATGTGAAGGAGTCACTAGTTCACAGGCATACAAAAATAGGTCAGAAAATACTGAACAATGTCCTCTGGGATCTCACATGAGAGATTGAAAGAGGCAAAATAAAGTAGTAGTCAAGGCCTTTTAGTATCTCATTCTTGTGTCTCCCAGAGGCTCAGCATCTTTTTAAGAAAGGTCTCTTGACATTTTTCAGGATGGTAGAAGATAAAATGTTGCTTTCCAAAAGCAAGAACATGTGTTTTACTGGAAGACAATGTAACTATAACCTGGGGTTATGTTCCTTACTTTAAAACTCTTTCTTGGCTTCTTTCTAGGAAAATGTTAAATTGACAAAGCAATTGGACCTGTGGCTCTATCCTGTTGTAAAAAAAAAAAAAAAAAATCAAGTCCCATTAATTTATTCTTCCTGTCTTTAAAGAACACACTGACTGTTGGTGACAAAGCTGTATATCAGTGTATGTGAAATACTCAGATCCTTGCTAACTAACATCATATTGCAATGTATTTTATTTCCCCTGCAAAATTATTTTTTATCACAGGTTATTTCTGAATTTTAAACATATTCTTATATTAGGTATTTGCCTCCTTTTTCCTTGGCTTTTAAAAATATTTTCTATTCCTTCTTTGCATCTTCATACTTGTAGTTTTGCCTCAATATATTGCTTCAAAGTTCTAATGATTATATGTAATAAAAATAATACTTGAAAATATTTCACACATATTCATTTCCATATCTTATAAATATTATAGTTTCAGTGATTTCTTTTACCCTACCCTACACTTTCTTTGAAGAAGTGGCTTTCTATTGAAAATTTTCTAAACCAAGGAAGTCACTGGCAACTGTGACTATCATGTGATATTTTCTTGTTTACTTATTGGTTTAAATTGGCAGCAGGTCTTGCTTTGCCAAGAGAGTGGGGATTCTTAAGTTCTTTAACATATCAGTACTAAGCCTGCATTCAGGAGCACTCATAAACACAGAAGACACTATTTATTCATGACAACTAATGCTTTATTCTTTCTGCATTAGAGTTAAAAAGGTAGTGACTGAGCATTCAGGAAAGTTCAAACCTGTCCCCATCTTGATTGGAGAAACATAGAAATAGTAGAGTAAGTGACACTAAACTGGTCCAGGATGGAACTAAATTGAAAACTACCTGAATGTAATAAAATGATTTAATGCATTATAGTTCTTGTACATGTAATATAACTTCTCTGTTACAAAAGATAACAATAACTATGTTTACAGGTAAGATGTAAACACAGCCAAAATTATATTTAATCAAGAGCGTGCAAAGAGTATTTGTAATTAAATTGTGAATGTAATATTCAATTCAGAATATGGAGTTGTTGTCAGGTGTTGTCAATTCTCTCTCTCTCTTCAAATAATTGTCTCTTCAATGTTGTTTCTCATTGTATATTTGTTCATTATTCATTTTCTTTCTTATAAAATTTTCCATTCACTTATCTATTTCCATCCTGCTGATCATGGTTGTTCTTTTATAGTGACTTCTGTGTTCAAATTTTTCCATTTAATTTTTCAGTTTTCTAAGTGAGTACCTTCATTTAAATTCTAAAACTTTTGGACAGGGTCTAATTTGCTCATCTTAGATGAGAAGCCTGTAGTTCAACAGCCATGAATGTGGACTATGTGATATGAGATCAAACAAACCATTGCCCATTTTAGAGTCAGGGTTAGGTCAATATTTTTATCATGGGAATATAAGAGATATTTGTGCAACTACCAAACTTACAGAAAAACATATTCTATAGTTTAGTCACTTTGGGAAAGCCTGAATTAATCAACAGTAGGCAGGTTTCCTTAAAGTAGAGTTTCTGAGGTTAGACACGCAAATAATGATTGTAAATATTAAATTGGTGATGTGGTGCCTCATTTCTTTGAACACCTGCATCTACTCTTGAGTTCATCCTCTGTCTGTCTGAAAATCTTTGACTAATAAACCTTTCTCTTGTCTCTTAGAAAAAGAAAATAAAATACATTTGGTGATGTAATATTCTTGATTAATTTGCCTGTAGGCTTATCTTTGTTTTTAAAAGCATCTCCTTCCATGCCTTTGGTATCATTTTAAATGTTGATTCATTTTGGATAAAAATGATGCTTAACAGAGCTCTTCCCACTGTATTGATATGCATACAATACAGAGAGTACAATTGAGGCTGTAAGAATATTAAGTTCTAGTCACCTGAACATAGGCAGGATTCCCCTGATCTTTCTCCTAAGGAACTACTACCTAGAAGTGGATTCAAAAGTAACACACACCTGAAAATTTCCAAAATTCCAAACAAAAATGCATCATACTAGACTTGTTGATATGGGATATAAAACCTTTTCTTCATTTGGAGCTGGTTAAAGTTTCACACATAGAGACAAAACCATATGCAACCAATTATAATGGAGTGAATTAAGGGAAAGAATATGAAAAGTGGACACAACTCTTGACTGAGCACCCAGCGGGAGGCAGCCTAGACTCTGGGCAACATTTCAGAGCCTTAACCCACATATTCTGTGTACTTGCACTATTTTCCTTTTTACTTTCTGGAGCCTGTTCACTTTGCTCACTCTTGCCTTTTAAACTTCATTAACTCAGTTGCTTTTTGCATATAATTGTGTTCCATGTTCAATTCTTTGTTCCACACAAGAATCTGGAAACCTGTCTCATGATCCTATCATCCAAAGTAACACATATACTTAAATATGAATATTAATTGCTTGTTAATTTATTCAAAATCTACTCAAGCTTTTTTCTATGGCAAGCTCTTTGCTGATACAAAAAAGTTATAAGTGAAGAAATTTATGCAGCAAAAGGCTATGTTTACAGTGATTATTTCTTTGGAGTATAATCATGCATAATACTATTTTTTAAATTTTTCACTATTTTCCCTTTTATTAATACATGTTTATAATACATGATGATCACATTTCCCCCATCATGAGGAATTTGTATATATGCTAATATATTCTAATTCTTTTTTTATTTGGCCTCCCACTCTACTATCTCTATCCCTTCTTTCTCACCCCATTTGTATGGTACTGACAGAGAAACAGCTGTAAGGATCAATGGAATGGACTAGAAGATGAAGAAACAACTCCAGAGATACTAAGCCATCTCATTTTTGACAAAGGAATCAAACACCCACAGTGGAGGAAAAATAGCCTCTGTAACAAATGGTACTGGAAAAATGGGGTTTCAACTTGCCAAAGATTAAAGATAGCTCTCTCTTTTGCCATGTACTAACTAAAATTAAAGTGAATTAGAAACCTAAATATTAAACCAGAAATACTAAACCTGCTGGAAAATAGGTTAGGTAGAATTCTTGAAGATATTGGCATAAAGAAAGACTTTATGAGCAAAACCTCAACAGCATGGGAACTAGCAGAAAGAATCATCAATTAGGATCTCATCTTACTAAAAACTTTCTGCACAGCAAGAGAAATCACCAGTAGAGTGAAAAAACATCCTACAATATAGAAAAATATTACCAGCTGTTCCTCAGACAAAGGATTACCATCTAGGCTATATAAGGAATGCATACCTTATACCACAGTGGTTCTGGTGCCTGTCTTGCAAGCAAAAGGACCCAGATTCGATCCCCCAGAAACCACATACCATACTGGGTGTGGAGACTCACATCCAGCAGCAACCAGTACCACATACCACAGTGCCGGGTGTGGTGGCTCACGCCTATAATCCCAGCACTCGGGAGGCAGAGGCAGGAGGATTTCTGTGATGTGAGTTGGAGGCTGAGCTCAGGGCCAGCCTGAACCACAAAGCAAGACCTTGTCTCAAAAAACCTTTAAAAAAAAAGAAGATGTGCAGTTTTTTTCTAAAACAGAATATTACTCAGCTATAAAGAATGATAGGAGTCATTTAGACTCAAATGGATATATATTGAGGACATACCATAAGTGAAATAAACAAGACACAAATTTGTAAATACCATATCTTGTCTCTAGTATGAGATACTGAAAGTGTAAGTGAATGCTGAAATGTATGATGGGTAGTGTGAAATAGAAAGAAAATCTTTAAAGAGAAAAAGGAAAGGGCAAGTAGTGGAAAATAAAGAAAGGAAAGAAATACTTTGATGGTTAAAAAAAAATAGAAACACAGCTTATGTATGTAGTTGTCCATGGTGTTGGGGTTGTATGCAGTCAAGGATCAGGTTCCAAGGCCCGGACCAGGAGGATGAGTGTGCAGAATCACCATGCAGACTCCAGGGAGGTTTCGGTGAACACTTCCATCTTTATTGAGGATTACACAGGCTTATATAGAACAAGGAGAGTGGATGTGGCTATGAACCCATAGGGGCAACGGGGCTGAAGTGGATTAGTGGGGTGCAAGCTTTTTACTTTTTATGGTTAGCTCTTGGATGAGTGAAGGAGTCACAACAAGAGGAGGAATGAGAGGCCCCCCAAGTGATTATAGGCCAGTTTCTATGCACAGGAGCAAGCATGCTTGAACTCCTTTGAGTGTCTCCTAGCTTGCTAGTGGGTTGAAAGGTTATAGGAACAGTAGAAGAATGGGAAAATATGAAAATCAAGATGTGCCATGTACAGGTGCAAATTTTCAATGTTGAATGTGATTATAATGTATGCATGAAATGTACCAATAAAATCAATTAAAAATAAATAAATTTATCAACAAGTTTTTTTCTTCAGTGAAAGATATTATTTAATTGAGAAAATAACAAATATTTGAATTAAAGCACATCAGATTACATAACCTATAGAAAAAGATTTCATTTCTATCATTGGTTATGGTACTGGCACATCAAAGGCCACTGAATAGGTAGTGCAGGTTGAATGTACCTCTCTATAAATACCAACACAACCAGCTGTGAGGCTTTTAACCATTAAGTCATATCAGACTGCTGAAACAGTATCATCATCCAAGTCACCTTTACATAAAATAAACTGGTTCTCACAGAGCTGGAGTCTGGATGGCCAAGATTTGGTGTTTGGCAAAATCTTGCTTCGAGGTCTACAGACACTATCCTCAAACCCTCTCCTCACAAAATAGAAAGACAGAGAAGGATTTCTGGGTGCTTTTTGGTAAGTACTCCAAGTCCATTCATGAGGAGGTCATTCTCTCACTTCTGAAAGGTAATTTTCCTCATTTTCCTTAATGGGAGATGATAATGCTTCCTTTCAGAAGACTGAGAGAAGTCATTGTGGTAGCAAGTGTGGGAAAATAAATGAAGGTCACTCAAATAAGAATAGGCAAATTATCTGTATGCAGAGGCTGCTGTAACAAGGCACTCAGACAGCATTCTTTGCATTCAGACACTCAAGAGCAAGGCATGGAGGACATACTCTTTGAAGTAGAGAAAAAATAAGACCTTAGGTAAACTCTGACAAACCTAATCAAAAGGAAGGAGTCTGGCCAGGAGTATCGCTCACTGGTAGAGCATTAGTTTAGGAATTATGATTCTAGGCCTTCAAACCCAGTACTTTAAAAGAAAAAAGAAGTGTTACATGTGATTAAGGAAGTAAATTTGGTTTTCTCCAAGTGGTCATAGGAGCAGAAGTAACAAGAGGCAGCTACAAGTTATTGATTAAGTACTGATGGGCACAGTTCTCTGTAGAGAATGTGGTTTGGTTTGCTGGGCTGGTTTCTGCAGATTGTGTGTCAAGGTTGTGCTGTAAACAACAACAAAATATACAGAAAGAATTGAGTATAATTTCTCATCAACTACCAAATATAAAAATATTAAGATTATACTATCTTAACTTAAAACTGTTTTTTTTTAATAAACAGTAAGTTATAGTCTTTAAGGTATATTTTTGACCATTTATCAGTCATATCAAGCTTCCTTCCGGCCAAGATGTGGCCACTGCTCAGAATGTAACCTTTATTGGCTTGTGTGCATTTTCTTATGTGGTCTATCAGAAGAATTAGAGGCACAATAAGGGAGGGAGGCCTCTTTTTCTTACACTTACACAGAAAGGAGACTCCTAAAGAAGGACAGAAATCCAAGAAGACAGAAACAGATAGTTTTTAGGCCTTCTAATGTAGGTAGGGGTCCACTCTCAATGTCACTGCAGGGAGAGGTAGCGTTTCAGGTGTACCTGTGCCTTTCCTTCTTGTGCCTCTTCATGCAGAGCTGCAGATCTCATCACCATTTTGGGTCTCCACTTGGGCTGGGATCTATACTATGCAAACAAAGTAGAAGCACTATTGATTATGTTCATTATTATTCTACACATGCCTTTGTCCCTTATCACGGGAAAATCTCTTTCCATGGTTTGAAAATAAGATAGGTAGCAATTTTGTCTTAGTAGATGTGGTTTTTAATTAGGTGAAGTACTCTTCTTTTCTTGGTCCTAATTTTTGTATGTCAGCTTTCCTCTATTGATACTTTAACTTCACTCACATCCCTGAAGATGGTAGCCATTTTCTCATGACCACTAATCAATATGTATTTTATTCTTTATTATAGTGTTATATTCACAATGAATATATAATAATATCTAAAAGTTTTATATTAATAATATATACAAATACATATTGAAGATGATCAGATACTATTTTTCTCCCAGTTTTTAAACATGTAATTAACAAAAAATCTTATGTATATTCACAAAATATGATATGGTGCTTTGATTATGAAATGATGACCACAATCGACTAATTAACATATATCATTTCATAAAGTTATGTGTGTGCTGAGAATATTCAAAATGTTGGCAAATGTTTTGAACTGGAAGTATTCATTAATATTAACTATAGCAATCACACTGTACATTAAATATCCTGAATTTATTAATCTTGTTGAAACTTCATGCCCTTTGACTATTATCATTCTATTTCTGGTCCCTGAAAATCATCATTCTACTCTCTACTTTATAATTTCAACATTATTAAATTTCAGCTATAGATGAGATCATATAATATTGATCTTTCTGAGTCTAGCTTATGTCATTTAATTCAACAACTTCCACATTCACATGCTGTCATAATGTCAGGATTTCCTGCCTTTTTTGGATACATTTCAGCTCTTATGAGTAATGCTACAATGGATGTAGCAATGCAATTATCTCTTTAATAGGCTGAATATACTTCTTTTATTTACATACCCATAGTAAGATATTATCATGTGGTTGTTGTACTTCTAACTTTTGAAGCAACTTTCATACTATTTTCTGCAATGACTATGAATTTACTTTGCTATCAAGTATAGAAGTGTTCCCTTTTAACCACATCCTTTCCATTACTTTTTATTATTTTTCTTTTTGATAATTACCACATTAATAAATGTGCAGTTGTACCTTATTGTGTTTTTTATTGCATTTTTCTGATGATTACTAATGTTGAATATTTTTTCAAATGTCTATTGGCTATTTGCATGTTTTCTTTGTACGTTTTATTCAATATTAAGTTAAATTTCAATACTTATAATATTGATGTGTTGAAACATAATTACTATGATTTCCTCTGTATTTAAGTGTTATATGGCAATGCTGTAAAATATATGTCTACTTAATAAACAATGTTTCAACTTTTTTCATTTTTGCAAACAATCCTCCAATTAACAACCTAAAATATTCTCTGCATTTCTATGATAGAATATTTGAGGGATTAAATCTTAGAAATGCTAGATGTGGGCCGGGGACTTAGATCAGTGGTTGTGGGGCCTATCTCACCAAGCGCAAGGGCCTGGGTTCAGGATTCCCTAGTAACCACATACAGTACTGGGTGTGGAGACTCATGCCCAGCAGCAATCAGCACCACATTACACAGTGCGAGGCGTGGTGGTTCACACCTGTAATCCTGGCACTCGGGAGGCAGAGGCAGGAGGATTGCTGTGATATGAGTTTAAGGTTGAGCTCAGGGCCAGCCTGAACTACAAAGCAAGACCCTGTCTCAAAAAAAAAAAAAAAAAAAAAAGAACTAGATGCTTCAATTTTATACATGTAAATATTATCAAGTATTGCCAAAGTGCTTTAGAAAAGTGGTCACTTTCATTTATCCATTCCTGCAGAGATCAGTTTTTAATATGCTTTCAATCTTTAGTAAAGCTTCTTATAATTTCTAACACAATAAATGTAGGGTAATATATTATTTTTTCTATTTTATCAAATATAATTTTTATTTGAATTAATTATAAAATGATGTAAAATAAAATTTGTTTATATTTGCAGGGTAACATGATGCTTCATTGTATGTGTAAATTGTATAATGTTTAAATCAGCTAAAGCATATCTATCTCCTCATTTATCATTTCTTTATTCAAAATTCTGTCTTTAAGGGGCCAAGGATTTAGCTCAGTAGTTCCCAGTGCCTGCCATGCAAGTGCAAGGGCCTGGATTCAATCCCCAGTAACCACATACAACAACACTGGGTGTGGAGACTCATTCCAGCAGCAATCAGTACCACATTCCACAGTGCTGGGCATGGTGGCTCATGCCTATAATCCCAGCACTTGGGAGGGAGAGGCAGGAGGATTGCTGTGAGCTCAAAACTGAGCTCAGGGCCAGCCTGAACTTCACAAATGAGACCCTGTCCCCCCCCCCCCAAAAAAACAAACCTATATTCTACTTCTTGAAATATATAATATATTACCATTGAATATAGTTATCTCAGGTAGAATACCACACGAGAATTTTTTATTCCACAATGGATTTTCCCAAATCATTTCCACCTCTACTCTTTCTAGAGTGTGGTAACTACTATTTTCTTCTCAACTTTTACAGGATTAACTACTTTAGATTCTATATATGAGAACAATATTTATCTTTTTGTACCTGGCTTACTTAATTTAACTCAATGACTTCCAGTTTCATCTATATTGTTGATTTGTCAGAGTTTCATACTTTTTAGAGCTTCACATTGGTTACATTGTATGTACTTTGTATTATTTATCCATTCATTATTGACTCAATTTTTTACTTGTTATTGGGTTTTTCAAACATTCTATTTCTACATTATTCAATTTTGGTAGCATAGTATGTATTTATTCATTCTTCTGGAGTGGCCAAGTTTGTTGTGATATAACTGTAAAACTTTCTAACATTCCTTTGTATTTTTGTGGTGGAATGGTAAATGTCTTCCTTTTATCTCTGATTGTATTTATTTGAGTATTCTTTTTTTATTTTAGTGAAACTAGCTAAGAGTTTGTCAATTCGATCTTTTTAAGAATCTTGTCTGTATTTTATTGATCTATTTGTTGCTTGTTTCTACTGTATTTATTTCTGCTTTGATCATTTTTGTGTCTTTCTTTCTAATAAGTTTGGATTTGGGTCATCCTTGTCTTTCTGACTCCTTCAAGTACAGAGAGATTTTTTTATGTGAGATTATTCTTCTTTTTTGTATAAGTACTGATTGCTTAAAATATTTCTCTCAACACTGCTTTTGCAGTGTCTCCATAAGTTGTGGTAAGTTGTGTTTTCAGTTATTTTTTTGAAGATATTTTTCATTTTGCTTCTTCAAATTATTTGTTGTTCAAAAGTAAGCTGTTTAAATTTCATATATTTGTAGAGCTCTTGGTTTTTTACTTCTAAGTTTATTACACTGTAGTAAGAAAAGACATTTGATATGATTTTAATTTTTTAATTTGCTTAGACTTATTTTGTGATCCATCAAATGATTCATGCGGAGAATGTTCCACGTGGTATTCGGAAGAACACTCATTCTGCTGTAGTTGGATGGAATGTTCCACAAATGTTTGTTTGATCCAGTTAAGACATAATTTAATGCTACTACCTCTTTATTGATATTCCTGTCTGGATGATCTGTCCATTGCTGAAATAAGATATTAATGTCTCCTAGTATTGTTATGTGGGAGGTTAGACCTCCTTTTAGACACATTAATATTTTTCCTCATATATGTGGGTGCTCTGCTAAAATATGTATACCTGTGCACACATGTCTGTATATTTAACCGTGTGGACCCCTTTGACATTATGTAATGACATATTTTGGGTTCCTTCAGTACTTTTAATGTGAAGTCTATTTTGTCTGATATAAATATGTTTACTCCTGCTTCCTTGGATACTATTTGCTCAGGGTATCTTATTCTAGCTCTTTAATTTCAATCAATGTGAGCCCTTAATTCTGTATTGAGGGTTTTTTTAAATAAGAATGAGACTTTTATTATTATAAAACTTAGGACTATTTAAATCTTCCTTTAGAACAGTTAGTCAATTTATTACATTCAGAAGTTCTGGTTCATTTTTCTGGACTGCAGTTCCATTGTCAACTCAGTTTTCAGAAGCACTGCAATGCTCTGACATGAAATACTTTACTTGAGTGTTTCTCAGAAGACAGGACTTCATCGTCTTCCCAGTGGATTGAGCATGAGTTCTGCTAAGATTCTCCACTGAGGAAAAGTGCTTCTGTTATGGTAGGAGATGAAATCATTCGTTCCATGTAAAGACTCTGTGAACAAGAGGATCTATCTTTCAATTCCAAGGGACTGAAAGTCAGAAGCTCTAAAGGGCTGGCTACATCCTTGTCACTGTATTAGTAGAAGAGAAGGTACAAAACAGTAATGTTAACTCACTATCTATTGAGAGGAGGGATAGTCGTAACTTTTTTCATTGTGATTCTCTCGGGAAAAGAAAGAACAAAAAGAGGTAACCTACAGAATTATTCTTCTTTTCCTAATTATGAGTCTATACAGTTGATTTTTTACTCAAATCTATTGGTACATTATATATGCATATCATGATTGCACTCAACAATGAAAATTTGTATCACTATATGACACACCTTAATTCTCATTTTTTCCCATTCCATTTCCCAACCTACCACCCCTGCCCCCTATATACATAAGCTTTGTTTCTTTTCCTATTATTATTATCTCATTATTTTCCCCTTGTTATTCATCCCTACACTCCACTTCCCTTTGAATATTTTCTATTTTACAGTATCTATCATATATTCTAAAACTCATTTATCTCTTAATTTTCTCATAGCAGAGAGAAGATATGATATTTACACATCTGTGACCTATTTATTTCACTTATGAGCATGCCCTCCAGGTACATCCATTTGAGTGTAAATGACTCAGTCTTATTTTTTATGGCAGTGTAATACTCCATTCTGAGAAAGAACCACATCTTCTTTATCTAGTCTCCAGTTAATGGATATTTTGGTTGTTTCTAAGATTCAGCTCTCACAGACTGAGCTGCTATAAACATGGGTGCACATATGAATCTTTTAAATTTTTTGTATATATACCTAGTTTTACTTTTTATTGAAGGTTTTATTTTGTTTGATCCATACCAACTGTCTGGTTTTCAAGTTGCATGTTTTTCCAGCACTTGGACTAGAGTGTACAGGAGACAACATCAAAACCCAAAATCTCCCTGTATCTCTACTTAAATCCTGAACTAACTAGCAACTTTTTCTTCTTTCCTGTGTTCAGATTTTATGATAGATAATTTATGCATTTTCCAAGGATTTTTTTATTCTCAAAATAGAGAAAATGAAGTATCTTTCTGCTCTCTTATCTTACTCATTTACTTTTTATGTGCTCTTCAAAATACTAATATATATGCTTTGCCTCTGGAATAAAAGTACACATTTTAAACCTAGAATCTCTGAATCAATCTTTCCTGATTTCTTTCCATAAATTATGAAGAATGTGGGAATTTACTCATTCAAGTAAAGCATTGGTAACAATTTTAAGTTAAATGTCTTTAGAAAGGCATTTGAGAGATTCAGATGAAAACAACACTGAGATTTCATCTCACTCCACATAGAATGGCTGCCATTTCAGAATCAGCCAATGGCAAATGTTGGTGAGGCTGCGGAGAAGAAGGAACCCTTCTCCACTGTTGGTGGGACTGTAGACTCGTACAACCCCTGTGGAGATCAGTTTGGAGAATCCTCAAAAAGCTAGGATTGGTGGTCCCATTTGACCCGGCCATTGTCCTGCTAGGTATATACACACAAGAATTAAAAGACTCATATCACAGTGACATATGTGCACCCCTGTTTATAGCAGCCCAATTTGTGATTGCTACATCTTGGAAATAACCCAAGTGTCCATCAACTGGAGACTGGATAAAAAAGCTGTGGTTCTTCTACAGAATGGGGTATTACTCTGCCATAAAAAATGATAAGTTTGAATCATTTCTACTGAAATGGACATACCTTAAGGATATCCTCATAAGTGAAATAAATAGGTCACAGATAGGTACATATCGCATCTTTTCTCTGGTATGAGAAAATAAAGATGTAAATGAGTCCTAGAATTGTATGTTATATATTGTGAAATAGAAAATGCTCAATGTAAAATAGGAAGAAGGGGAAAAATGATGAGATTCTAACAATAAAATAAGGAAATAAATTTTATGTATATGGGGGGCAGTTGGGTGGGTAGGACTATGGGAAAAAAATGAGAATTAAGTTGTGTCTTATACTGGTACAAATCCCCATTATGGAGTGCAATTATGATGCGTTTATGTAATGTACCAATAAAGATTTTAAAAAAAAGAAAGAAAGGTCCATAGCTTTACCAATTATTCTAAGCCTTTTCATTCAACATTTTAAACTGGATTCAGTGATTTGTTCATCTTTTTTTTCTAAAACCAAAGAATCATTAAAATGAAAAGCTATAGATTTTTGGTGAAAAATTCCTGCCAAAATATTTAGTATGCTATTCTTTACACCTAAGGAGCCAATCGTCAGTTTATTTAGGTCATGCGCACCATATGAGCTGTGAGCCACTTAATGGATAAATTGAAAATTAAGAATAATTTTTTGTCACTGGTTGGTAGAAAGTTTTATTGTTACTCATAAAAGGAGAAACTGAATAAATGATATATTTGAATACTTTTTCATAGAATACTGAATGTTTCTTCCAAAACTGTATCTGCATTTTTAAGTTATAGAATCATTTTAACACTATGCTTATTTTACTTTTCTGGAAGCTTAGACTCTCAAATTCTTTACTCCCTAGAAAATCATAATCTTAAGTGTGTGATAAGTTTTATTCCAGTATGGGACAAAGTGCCACTAAATGTGTTAGATATTGAATGGATGGGTGATGACAACAACATGGGAGATTACCTATAAAATGATAATAAGCAAGAGTGGAACAGTCAAAAATGAATTCTCTTATAATTTGATTCCAGTCATAATAAAGAGTGATTAAGCAATTCCAAATGACATATATACAGAATCTTGAATTTTGATTGCTTCATAAAATGTAAATGAATAACTTCAGGTATGTCAGAATTCTGTATGATTTTCCACTCCAAGGAGCCCAGTGAATATACATTAACTTTTTGCTTTCAATAGATTTGCTTCTGCATGGTCACTTACATAACTTTGTACAGGATCAGTAACTGGAATACTGAACTACAACTGTAGTTTATAGTTTCTAGAACCCAAGAAAACATGCCTTATGAAAAACTATCAAATCCACTTAAAGACATAAAATAACAGATGATTCAAATTTCTTATAAATGTTATCTGTCATATATATATTATATATAAACAAATACAAATTTAAATAATATTAAACAACATGAGGTTTTTTAAAATTCTTGTTTTATAACTTTGTTTTCTCATCAGTACATATTTGCTGTACATATTGATCACATTCATCATAAACAATTTGTCCTCGTACATAATACATTGTAATTCTTCCTTTTATTCTCATTTCCCTCTGCTTCATTCATCCTCTTCCCCATCTATAAAAGCTTGTTTCTATCTTTCTTTTTCCCTTCCTTTCTTTCCCTTTCCTACTTGAGCATGTTCTTCCTATTCCCTAGTATCTACCCACCATTATGCTTCTTATTTACCCCTTCGGTTGCTCACACAAGAGAAACTATGCAATACTTAACCTTGTGTGTCCAATTAATTTCACTTAGGATTATGATCTCAAGGTACGTTCATTTTCCTACAAATGACTCAAGTTTGACTTTATGGCATGGTAAGCCTCCACTACATAATATTTCATGTGTACAAATACCGCATGTTCTTTATCTATTCATCTTTTCAGTCATATCAGCTGCTTCCAACATTTAGTTATTATAAATTCTGCTTCTGTAAACATTAGTGTGCATATATCATTATGATATGATGCTTTTAACTTTTTTAGGAAGATATCTAGAAGAAGAGCTGAGTCAAATAGAACATTTAGTTTTAGTTTTTGCAGGAATTTCCATACTGGTATTCACAGTGGCTGGGGCAACACATATTTTTTCTGAATTTGTGCTTGAAAATATCAGGGCCAGGCTAATAATTTAGTCTCTTTAGCTAAGGAAAAGATAGTTTAGGAAAATAATATTGTAAAATAAACCAACTTGCTTATGAAGACAATTTTATGAAACACACCTTTTTGTAACTAAATTATAAAGCTATTTCATCATAAACTCCTAACCAATTCACTTGCACAATTCTTCCTTGCCTGTAGCTTTACTATTTACTTCTCGTACTGTACCCTTCCTAAAACTCTGATACTCTCTCCAGCTGCTACATGGGACTTCCTTTCTGAAGCAAGCTATTAGATATATTCATTCAACAGGTTCTCTGATGATTTGGGGAAGAGGAGGTTTACAAAATAGATTTGAAAAGTTAACAATATATCACCTGTTTTTCTCACACTGCATAAAAGAACTTTGTAATACCTTCATTTAGAGTGCTGATATATTTTTCTCCTTCAAGTTCTTGGTAAAAGATATAAACATAAATTGTGAATATTCACATGTACATGCTAGAATATTTCTTTAAAGTATTGACTCTTTGAAGTCTCTGCATACTATTTAAGAAAAGAGCAGATCTTATATTTTTAACAAGTATTATATTTATATAAATACATTTTCTATAAGCATTACCCAAACAGAAAGTTTGAGAAGTTTCAGTAACTTAAAATATGCTTTACAAAGAGATCTAGAAATATTTGACATAAAAGATTTTAGAGCTCAATTCTATGAAACCTGACTTTACAAAATCACCTGGGAACTAAAGCAGGGCTAGTTAGTATGATTTACTTTATGTAGCTGTCTTTTTCATCTGAGGTAGTATACCAATTAAGTTTACCATCTCTATTATACAGATCAAAGATATAATTGCTGAATTTTATCTAAGTCTGGTGAAATAATTTGTTACTCAGGACAGAAAAACAAACTCGAAAGCAATATTACAACAAATAGAAAGGTGATTCCAAGGTGTGTTTTTGACTACTGAAAAGTATGGGAAAATAGAAACAAGTCAGAAATGGTATAAATTGAAACTGATCATTTGCCTCCTCGTCCACTTCAGCAGTGCTTCTCCACTGCTAAGGCATCAAATGCTAATATTTTGACCTAAGTTGTTTGGTTTGACCAGGAGTTTTCAATTGATTTTGAGAAGTGGAAGCTGATATTGATTTTAACACTGAGGAAAAAAAAGGAGAAACCTCCCAATTTGTAAAGAATGAAATGATGGCTTCTGTGGAGACAGAGAAGCAGAAGAGTCTTCCATAACTTTCTCCTGTTTGGATTCTGGTGACTTCTCTTACTGCTCTGAACAGTAAGAAAAAAAAGCTAAAGGAATACATTTGAAATTGTCAAAGGAAGAGGCATAATTGCTTGATAGTTTAGGACTTACTATACAGACACTTGAATTTTTTTATTTGAAAGATTATTGAGTTACATAAAGATTATTGAGAAGTGAAAATGCAGTTTCCCATTGATATCTAACTTGAAAACATGGTTACTTTAAGAGGTATATATTCCCTTTCAGAGAAAAGGGGATGCCAGAAATGATTCCAAACTGCTCTCATCTGGGCTTCTGGTACCAAGACCTTCTGAGTTATGGGCACACTCTAATCCATGGCAGCTTTATCTTCTTTCCTTCCTGTTGAAAACTAAAGAATACAGCTTCAGGTCCATCTGTGGCTAGCCACAGAAGAATCTGATTGCCCGTATTTGTTTGGACTAGTAAGATCTGTGCCTTCAACTTCAGAATGGTTTATTAGCATTGAATTATATAGGAGGGAAGAAAAATTAGAAGTAATTAATTTTTTCATTCAAATGAGGGCCAGGAAAAACCCACCGAGGGATATTTGCTAAATTAATTTGGAAATTGATTATTTATTATGGATTTTGCTTCATATGATGAATTAATCTTGACTATTTATACTGTTTGCAAAAATTACATCCCTCAGGGCTGGGGATTTAGCTCAGTGATTTCACTGCCTGTCTTGCAAATGCAAGGGCTGAGTTTGACCCTTGATAACCACATACAACAATACTGGGCATGGAGACTCACACCCACCAGCAATCAAAACCACATGCCACAGTGCTGGGAATGGTGGCTCATAACTGTAATTTCAGCATTTAGGAGGCAGAGGCAGGAGGATTGCTGTGAGTTCACGGCTGAGCTCACGGCCAGCCTGAACTTCAAAAGTGAGACTTTATCTCAGAAAAAAAAAATTACTTTAAATAACTCCTGTGAAAGTCACAAAGAGTTGGTTTCTGGAGTCAAACAATGCAAAGTTAAAGTCATAAAAGTCTGTGTTTACCTCTCCATCCATATTATTCTTCCATGTAAAAGAATATCAAATTTGTTCTACCAACATGATGTATACACAAAATATAATCTCTGAATTTACAAAACAGCTTTTACAATTCTTACTTTTTATCAATTTTATTAGTAAATTGATTTTCTGGTAATTGGTGATGAGTTAGAGAATGATGCCAGCCGAATACACAGCAGGTTTACATCTATTATTACCAGCACAAATTTTGTAGTGGTCCATGTATAAATGTGAAACTCAATGGAGATACATACAGGAAGCTGCTAGCACAATACCAGGGACTCAAAAAAATACACTTTAGAAGTTTTGTTGAGATTGTAACAAAAAAGTAAAGAAACAAATTTTATATATATGGGGGGGTGGTAGGGTGGGTGGGGCTATGGGAAAAAATGAGAATTAAGTTGTGTCTTATACTGGTACAAATCCCCATTATGGAGTGCAATCATGATGTGTATATTTAATGTACCAATAAAGATAATTTTTAAAAAAAAGAAGTTTTGTTGGATATTTTTGGAAAAAAGAAAAGTCAAAGGAGAAAGGAATCCTGTATTCTGGTCCTCATTCTGACTGACCATGTGACCATGCTTGGACTTCTACAAAATTAGTACTCATGCAGCTGTTCTTGGCCAGCAAAACTTGATTCTCCTAACTGACATGTACTATGCTGAGGTCATATAAGCAATGCTTTATGTTAATTTATCTCACATTGTAAACAAGTTTGTTTTCATGAACTATGCAGCATCTTATTTCTTGCATTTTTGGACCTTCTGTGATGCTTTTACTGTTTAAAATAGCCTCATGGAATCGAACCAAAACACTGCCCAATGTTCCTCAGTTCGAGGACCATAGTGAGCCTGATGGATAAAATATTTGTGCGTATTTGTACATATATTATTCATACATAAATATTGGAAATAGTCCATTATATTCTAGAAATCGTCTATACATTTTGTTCAGGCATGAGTTAGAATGTTGTTAGGCATGAGTACAATGTCAATGAACCAATATTATATATATTTAAAGTATCTTTAAATAGAATCCTAGAACAAAGTTATATATTGATTAGTTGTTGAAGATCTTCAGGGACAGAATCTCCCAGAATCTCAGCTTTGCATTTTCCACTGGAGATATGATTCAATATTTACTAATTTATTTTACTTAGTAACTTTATTTAAAAAATTGTCTTGAATAGTGAGAATCAATAGAGGAGCTATAAAGCTGGGTGTCTGTGTGTATATGTTCTCAAAACTAAGTCCTTAAATTATTAAGCCTTTTCCTCCAAGTTTTGAGGACAGTGTGAAAGGAAATCTGGAAGTTTTGTTTGTAAGATCTATGTGACAAGAAGACTTGATACCTATGTACCTCTAGCCTGGTTTTGAATTCATATTATTTTCAGCATATGGTACATGTAATTTATGCACATATTAAGTGGCATGATGTGCAATCATAGGTAATGTTTTTCATTATGTATGAATGTATGCTAACTAGCATTAGAAAGCATAGTGTAGATCATGTTTATTGATGCTAAATAACATACAGCTGACAGTGTAGCAACAATTTGCTTGATTTTATGTTATAAAAAATTTCCCACTTGTGTCTTATACTGGTACAAATCCCCATTATGGAGTGCAATCATGATGTGTATATTTAATGTACCAATAAAGATTTTAAAAAATCTAAAAAAAAAAAATTTCCCACAGGAGCTTTCATGGTTGTACTGAAAGACATACACCTGTTTATACCATTGCCATGTACTTATATCAGTAACTGGAACTAGATATGGTGTTCATTCTCCCAGTGAATTTTTTCTGTGATCCTTAATACTTATTGACTTAGTACAATTATTAAAGTTATTATTTTAAAAATTGAAGCTTTACTATGTCAAACTTTGAGTTCAGGATTTGAGATTTATAATGAAAACAACCTTTTACATATTCCCTAACCTACAAATATCATGAACTGTCTGTCATAGTAGATAAATTGAGGAGAAAATCAGTCTGGGAGGTGTAGGATATAACTTTGGTATATAAAGATATTTACCCCAATTAAATTTCCTTAAAGCGATGAGAAATTTATATAATTCCAATTATTAAATGTCAGTTTTATTCAGAACTTGTCAGTTTTAGCCAGAACTCATACAATTTCACTAGTTTTTACTTATTGGGGCTATTCTATAATCTTTTCATGACCTCCCTTGACTTTATCAATTTTTTTTCAAATTTGTACATATGTTATTTATATTTAGATATTGGATATAGTCCACACATCTTTTGCAGGAAAAGTCTAATTAGATAGTGCATTGGCGTCCAATATAATTTGTGTAGATTGTCATGTTTTTGCATTTATTGTCAGATGCTAGATTATGCACCGTTCATTATAAATATGCTTGAGTTCTTGATGATATTATAAACTAGCTTATAAAAAGCCTTGTTTTGGTATGTGATCAGAATTATGGATGTGAGTATCAATTTTACTCTGATATCCTTGGCATTATCCTTTCAAAAGGTAATAAGGTTAATTAATGTAATAATTTTAAATGATTTAGACCTTCTTTATTAAAATTTATTTGAATTTTCATGTAATTATTCTCAATTAGAAATGTAAGTCAGTTTTAAAGAACATTATAACTAAAAACCTTCTAGAGATTGATATCCTAGAATATATATTGAGCATTTAAATTTAAAATACCCAAAATAGATTCCAGTGACAATTTTTAGTACTTAGGCCTCTTCTCTCTGTTTTCCACAGTTAACATTTACTAGTGGGTCTTCGAGTGGTAACACATTAATCGCAGAGCACATGTGATGGGCCAAAAAGAGCTCCATGTAAAATCTTTAAAGAAATGCTGCTGCCGTCTCTAGCTTGTATCAACAGTGGGTGACCAGAGATTTAGCTCAAGTGGTACTGTGCCTACCGTGGCAGCACAAGGGCCTAATTTTGCTCCTCAGAACCTAAAAATCAGGGTGAAAAATACAGTTTAGGAGTAGTTTCCAATGTCTAACAAATTTTTGAGTCATCAAAATGGTAGCTTATGGTATATGATGATACTTGGAATATTTTTCAGGAGATATTTTTGTTTTCACTTCAAAAACACATCCAATTCACAGGTTAATGACAGTGCATAAGTTGTTATCTGACTCCAAAAGTCTCTTTATGGAAATAAGGGTTGGCTCAGCGAGGCGTCCCAGTAGGAGAAGCTCTTGAAGATATAGTCACCAGATCAATAATCTAAGTACTTTTTACTTAGGCGTATTTCAATAACATAGAATTTTGAAACATGATGTAAGGACACTCAGTACCACCAAGAGATATAATAAAATACTAAACATCCAACTTTTAAAATATTTAAAATCTCTGATTATTTGAAAATTTGTATTATTTTATAATTGATTGCATATATTATGTTTTAAGACCAAATCATTATGACATGTGTCTTCTGTTTTTATTCCTTTTTTTCTGGGTATTTGAAACCAAAACGTAACCCAGCCTGGGCTTGAATTTAGGGTGGTCCTCATGCTTGGCTCCCAGTTGCTGGGATTACAAGTGTGTATCACTAAACCCAGCTCACAACATCTATTTTCTAAAGAGATGAGTAAAATTAAAAAATACAGATATCCTACCAGTTCATTAAACACAAAATTAAACTTTCTATCAAATGTGTATTGTTATCATCTCTATTATGTGCTTAAATCACTACTTGCACTGGAGTAAAATACAGAAAATCTCAAATATTTTCAGTAGATTATGGTTGATATTTCCATTTGTTGCGTTTTTGTCCTGAGAGTGGAATAGAATGGAGCATTTTTCCTATTCAAAGACTGAAATAAACTTAATATAAAGAGTAATGTTTAATACATATGGCAGTATTGAAATGTTTTATATTTTAATGGCCTTATATACAGTAGAATCAGGCAAATTATAGCTATGCTATTCTAGCTACCAGATATTCTTAAACATGTAATGGGATAAAGAAACTTATAAAAAAGTTGTAAAAATTGTTTTGTGTCAAATTTTTAATGTTCTAATGTGAAATAAAATAAGGTCTGACATGATATAAAAGAAGAAGTATCTTAAGATGTCACAGGTTGAATGTGTATTTCCTCTAGGAATCTCTAAATGAATAGTAAAAGCACTACATTCACATGTATTATCATAATTCTTAAACAAATATGCAGATCATTTTGGCTATTTCACACATGGCATTTGATAAATTATCCAGTGGTTAGGATGCTTTAACATGATAATCCCAAGCACTTGGGGAAATTGAAGCAGGAAGATCTGAAGTTCAAGTCCAGCTTGGGCAGATTTTGTCTCTACAAACAAACAAACAAACAAATAAATAAATACACAATTAAGCTCTATGTGTAGCTCAGTGTGAAAATCCTGGGTTTAATCCCTCATACCACAAAACAAACAAAAATATAATAAAGCCTCATTTCAGAGGAAAGGCAGTGAATAAATATTTAAGGTGCTAATGACTTCAATAGAAGAAAGTAAATAAAATATATGTAGTATTCTGACATTGTATTATACATGCCATATAGTTAAAAAACACACCGAGTAATAATTTAATCTTAAATAGGTCACAGATGTGTAAATACCATATCATTTTTTGGGTATGAGACACTGAAGATATAAATGAGTTCTAAAATGTAGGATAGATATTGTGAAATATAAAATGTTCAAAGGGCAAAAGGGGGTAGTAGTAAGTAAAGAAGGGAAAGAAAATATTTGATAGTAAAAAAAGGGAACAAACATATATGAGGGGTTGGAGGGTGAGCAGGGGAATGCAAAAAATGAGAATTAAGTCACGTCATGTACTGGCACAAATTCTCAATGTCGATTGTGTTCATGGGTATATAAAATGTACCAATAAAATCAACTAAAAAACATAAGAGCATGCAACCTTTCATTCATGACACTAGAAATTACCTCTATTCTTGGGTTAATTATAAGGTTTTAAACTTAGCTAGGGTTTTTAGAGGTCAGATGGTGCAATTATTTGCTATTGAAAGAAGTACAGTTGTGTTAACTACAAAACGGATAAAACACAGAAAAAATGCTTGTGTGAAACATATTTGTTTCATGACATGTGTGTTAGGAAGCAGAAATGGACAAAAATTGAGGGCACAGCACAAAACCTAAATTAGAAGACCCACTGTCATTATATGCCCCTATTTACTGAAGATGCAGCTTTTAAACATTTATATTGTGTGTCAATTGAGAAGCAATTTTGAGTTTCATCTTGCACCATAGAAACATGTCAATACCCATCAAGGAAATGCATGCTATCTGAGAAGTTGCTTTCATTGAATTTTTATTTGAAAACACTTTATAAGTACAGGCAGGCTCTTTATAATACCTTCATTAAATAGATTTAGAATGTCAATATGTGACTTTGAGTTCCATTTACAAAAAAGCATAAGGAAAAAATTTGATATAACTAAAAAGAAAGTAGACTAATCCACAATAATAATGAAAATTTCAATATATACCTCTTAGAGATTTATGAAACAAACAGATATAGAACAATAAGGATATGAAAAACTCTAAGGCACTTACAACCAAATTAGTCTATGTGATATTTTTATAACATACTACCATGGAGTCACATTTTTTCAATTGTAAATAAACATTAACCTGGATAGACTACGCTTGGTAATTTATTCTGTGAATCTAGTAAGCATTGCCCTAATTCTAAAACTCATAGATGACATTATAAGAAACCCATAGACTGTATCCCTCACTAAAATTAACACAAAAACCTCAAAAAAATCAAAATCTGAATATATATATTATATATTCATATATATATCTATGAATGCACATCAAAAGAGTTCAACATTTGAATTAGAAAGGATAACTAATATCAACAATTAAGAAAAATCATTGATTCAATTTCTTTTAAAATTGTATAGCTATTCATGAAATATTTCTCCCATGACTACAAAGGAACCTGTTTAATATAGTAAAGGGCATCTATAAAACCTAGAGCTGATATCATATTTTTCAGTAATACATTGGGTGATTTCCTCCAACATTGGAAAACAAGGAAAAGTTTCACAAGTTTGTCACTATTAGTCATCATCATACAATGTGCAAAGAGGCAAGAAATATAAATAAAAGCAGATTGGGAAGAAAGGCCAATGTTATCTCTATTTTCAAACATCTGATTGAGTAAAAATCAGACAATTTTTACTCTGGGACAACCACAATAGCAACCTGTAACCAGCAAAGGGGTTTAGCAAGATTGTGAAGTGTAAGATCCATCTGCAAAACTGTTGTATTTTTATACATTAATAATGAAAAATTACATATTGAAACCACCATTTAAATTGGTGCAACTTAAATTTGTGTCATAATAAAAGTGACATATATGTATATAATGCAATAAAAGGATTTGTGGGTGAAAACTTTAATCATTAATTTTAAAAGGCCACAAAAATGGAGATATATGTCATGTCCACGGAATGAAAGATGTGATAGTTTTAAGGTGTCAGTTCTTCTCCAACTGATCTATGCATTTAATGCATTCCTCATCAAAGTATTAACAGAAAATGTTTTTTTCAGATATCAATATGCTGATTTTTAAAAATTGAAATCTTTATTAGTACATTACATATACATATCATGATTGCACTCCACAATGGGAATTTGTACCAGTATAAGACACAACTTAATTCTCATTTTTTCCCATAGCCCTACCCACTCTACCACCCCTACATATACATAAAATTTGTTTACTTTCTTTTTTGTTATAATCTCATTATTCCCCCCCCTTCACCCTATTTCACTTTGAGTATTTTCTATTTCACAATATATAACAAACAATTCTAGGACTCATTTACATCTTTATTTTCTCATACCAGAGAAAAGATGTGATATTTACCTGTGACCTATTTATTTCACTTATGAGGATATCCTCAAGGTTTGTCCATTTAAGTATAAATGATTCAAACTTATCATTGTTTATGGCAGAGTAATACTCCATTCTGTAGAAGAACCACAGCTTTTGACCCAGTCTCCAGTTGATGGACATTTGTGTTGTTTCCAAGATGTGGCAATCACAAACTGAGCTGCTATAAACATGGATGCACATATGTCAGTGTGATATGAGTCTTTTAATTCTTTTATGTATATACCAGCAGATTTTAAAATTTGTATTGAAATTTCCGAAAACAAGAAATCAAATATATAGAGAGAACTCATGTTCCTGATTTTTTTTTTTTTTTTTTGAGATTGCCATACTCTCAGAACTAGCACTTTTATAAGAAGGAGAAATCTAGACCTAGACAAACAGAGGAAAACGCTGTGAAGACTCAGGAGTAAGACGGTCATCTACACTGGGAGGAGAGAGGCCTCGAACCAATTTCCCTTCACAGCCTTCGGAAGGAAAGAGCCCAGCTGGCACTTCAGCTTTCCAGCCTCCAGAAATGGTGGAAAATAAGCTTGTGCTGTTTAAACCCCTCAGTATTCAGTACTTCGCTATAGCAGTCTTAGCAGAGTGACTCAGTGCCACGATGGCAGGTGTTTCTCTTTGTGCCTGTTTTTTCTCAATCTTACCATTTATTTAAATGATCCTCATCCTCTGTGAGTCTAGAAGTTCCATTAAGAACTTTTTCACACATTCAGGCATTAACTCAACATCTGTTATATAATTTCTAAAAGTAATATAAATGGATTAACTGTATAAGTACCACCTTATATATTATTTAATCATTTTAATAAGCAAAATCTGAGTACTGCCAAATAGAAAAATAGTCAAGAGAACACATAAGCACATTGCCTTAAGACCACTCTGAGTGCCATATATGAGGCATGAAGAAACCATATAGTCTTTGAAATTTTAAAACTTTATTACAGTGAAAGACACATTGCCTTTTCAAACTACTTCTGCTTGCTTGGGATGTACTTAGAATTCTCATCATTTCTGCCATCAAATTTGTGTTGAATAACAACATACAGTGTATCCTCATTCACCTTATTCACCAGATCTGACAGTGTATAACTTTGGTTTCCTGAAGTCAAAATGGTCATGGAAAGCACATGTGTTGATTCAATTCAGGATATCAAGGCAGCCAGGATAGTGCAACTGAAGACACCTAAGAAGGGCAATTTCCAGAACAACTTCAGAAAGTGGGATGATGGGAATAAGTGTATTCTATGAGAGGGGAAGAATTTTTAGGGGATTAATGGTTATGCATCTTCAACTCTAATAAATTTTAACCTTTCACCACATTTATGATCATACTGTTTACACCCCTGAAACATTATTAATGTTAGTAATTTCCACATTAGAAAGAAGTGGGACTCAATAAATTATCAAGAAACATACAGGAGTGTGTCACAGATTGAGTTACTTTTTTGACTACCAAATAAAAATTATTTTAGTCTTTACAGGTCAAACAATCTTGATTACCATTATTCATAATGCCTTTATAACACAAAAGCAGCCATTGACAAAATACAAATGAATGCTCCAATAAAACTTTATTTGCAAATAAAAGGTACTGGACTTGACTGATAGTGGCTTGTCAAGACATGGTTTTGCCTTTTAAATCTGCCATACTGCACATCTTGAAAAAATACTTCAAAATTTAAATGCAATCTTTATTCTCTTTTAAAAATTCAGCCCACACATTCCAATTAAGAATGGTTTATCCTTGTATTTTTAGCGCATGTTGTATCTTTCACTATGAGGTTTTAACTACTGTATAATTCATGCTTGCTTAAATGTAAATTAAGTACTTCATGATTACTTAAAAATACTGTATAGTATCATGAGTTTTTTTATATTTTTATTTTTTAATTTTTAAATTCAAATCTTTATTAGTACATTATGAACACACATCATCATCACGTTCAACAATGAGAGTTTGTACCAAAATATGACATGACTTGATTCTCATTTTTCCCCTTCACCCTTCCACCCCTATGTAATAAGCTCTGTTTCCTTTTTTTTATTACTATCACTTTGTTTTTCTCCTTGTTATTTTACCCCTACATCCTCTTTCCTTTTAAATATTTTCTATTTCACAATATCAACTATATATACTAGAACTCATTTACATCTTCCTTTTTTTATACTAGAGAAAAGATGAGCAGTTTTTTAATAATTCATTGGTATGATTATTTTGCTCTAAAATTCATTATTCATATGAAAGTTAGCAGGTTTTATCAGTTCTTTTCCTAGTATTAAAAAATTTTCTGGCGTGGAAGAAAAATGTCAACTAGAGTAGTTTCTGTGTGGCTTTCATTAGGAAAATTGGCATAAAAATTCCAATACATTAACTTACACAATAATATTCATGGCACATGGGAAACCTAGATATTCACTATACAATTCCTTGTATCATTGGTCTAGTTAGTGAGGCCACATAGACATCCTTAATATCTCTATTATGGCATTTCTTTTACCTGAATGTTCATTTTTTTATCTGAAATTCATAGCTGAGAAGTGTGATTTAATGGGAAAAAGAAGTCTGAAATCTTCAGAATTTCTCATGCTCAGAAGTCAAAATCGTTCCATATATGGAATTATACGTGGAAAAAGGGAACTAAATCTAAATCTGAATTTTAAATTTAGACATATCTTCTAAAGACAATTTAGGAAATATCACAAAACTTCATTCATTGATTTAAGAAGTAGTCTCTATTTTATTTTCTACCCTAATTTTTTCCCTTTACTGTTTCTGAAGATAGTTTATTCCTTTTTTCCCCTACTTCCTTATGTTACAGTTTCAAATTATTTATTTGAGATCTTTTTTCTTTTGGGGTGTTATATTTATTACTATAAACTTTTCTCTTAGAAATGGTTACAAATGACAGGACTTGATATGTTGTAATACCAGTTTCACTTATCTTAAGAAATTTTAATTTCCTTTTAAGTTTGAACCATGGGTCATACAAAATGTATTTTGATCAATTTATATTTCTTTGTAAAGTTTCAAAATTATCTCTGATGCTGAGTGCTAGTTTTATACCTCAGTGGTCGAAGAAGATACTCGATATAATTTCCATTCTAAATTTAGGACTTCTTTTGTTACCTAACATATTGTCTATCCTGAAAAATGTCCCATGTCCAGTTACCAATGTCTCTACAGCAACTGTTAGAATTAAGAAAGTATTATAGATGTATCAATAGAGATGTAATGGTTATTTTCTACAGTACTCATCCAATTGTGCTATTTGTGTAAACACTGTACTATAAAAAAGGAAAATTCTAAAATACACAAATTAAGATAAAGCTGTAATAAAATATAGTTAGAATACAGACTTAACTGTACTTGAAATAAATAGTATCTATAAATTGTTAAGATCTAATACCTACTATTTAAAATATCAAATCTCAGAGTTGTTAACAATACATTCAACCCTTGAGTTATGGACTCAATTTGTTCCCAAGAGCTGGTTGTAAGGCAAGTTGATCACTTGAAGGCTCAGCCTCATCTACACAACCTTCAGTGACTCCCATATTCAGGCAGATCTCAGTGTCTTCAGAAACACATTGTGTTTAGAAACACTTCAGTATTCCTCATTGACCCTACACAGGAAAGGATGCTATAATGCGCCCTCCAGAACTCTTCAAGGACTAAATCCATATGTGAGACCATATGGAAGCACAAGCAGCTGGTAGGTTGTAATTTCAGACTTCTGTTGTCAGTTAAAACTAAAATTCTAATCATAACCCACATTATTCGTATGTCAAGTCAAACATGACTTGAGAGACCACTATAGTCAAAGGAAATAAAAATAAATGTCTCTCATAGGTGAGTGGAAACATTGTGAGGATACTAAATGTCACAGAATCGTTCATCTTAAAATCATTAATTTTATGATGCCAATTTTACACCCAAAATTTAAATCTTCAGACAAATACTTTGATACTAATTATGATTTTGACTATAAAAAATCATTAGAGCCAAAACCAGACAATACAATGATGATGAAAAACAGCTATTCTTTCTGAAATTGACACCAGAGCCTCCACCCGCCCTTTCATTAGAGCTCAAGGATTTCAGTACAGGAGAAAAAAGTATGGGTGTAATAACTTTTTATAAAATCAAAATGAAAAATACTGACAGGGGACAACTGTCTGTGTACACTAAATTTAAGACCATTACAACCATTTATCTCTCTCTCCCTCTCTCTCTTTCTTTTTTAACTGAACCATTTCTTACATAAGAAAGAATTACTGTTTCTTTCAAGTAATTATTTACTCAGAATGAAAGGCATTCTCAGGGCTTTGCTAAGAATCAAAGTGAAATAGTTTATAAAATGTTTGATCAAATGTCTTAAATGCACAATAGAGTAAAATTATAAACTTCTCCCCTAAAAATTAAACAAGTACTAGAGGAAAATACGGCATTTATAAGAGAAAGGAATAAACTTTCAAGACTAAATAAATTTAGAAAAACAAGAACTAGAATTCTTGAAGGAGTATTTGTTAGGGGAAGCCTAAAGGTAGCCTTCATGGGAAACTACATACTGCGGAAGGACCTGAAAAATAAAGAACACAACTCGTTAAGAAAGTAAAACGGTAGCCAAATATTTGATAGTCACATATATCGATCCAAATGAAGTTTAAAATCCAGACCAACCTGTCAAGTCCCAAAGTATTCTAAGCACATTCACTTTGGTATTTTACATAATTAAA
>PVIR01020418.1:0-30645 GCA_004026965.1 Petromus typicus
TCTATGATAAAGCCACCAATCAGAGAAGAGGGGCTGGGCTTCTGCTTGAGCTAAACTGTGATGATTCCGTTATGATGATCACCTGCTGGGACTTGGCCCTGAAACTAAACTTCCCTTCTTCAAGGCCTGATGACTAGTCTATGATTTCAGGACTCCAAATCTCTTATGTCTGTGCATAGACAGAATTTCCCAAGCCATGATGCTGCCATTTATCTGAGTTTCCTGCATCTTTCATGGCAGGAACTGCCACTGATGTGCCCTATCTGACCAACCAGACTCTCTTTAGTTGCCGTTGCCTCTCCATTGTACCCAATTGTGGCAAGTGCATCATGCTGAAGTGAATCAGGCAGCAGCCCTTGAATAGTCAGCATCCTCAGCTGGCTTCTTTTCCCACTCTGTCCTGGTCTCCACCTTTACCTACTTATCCATCTCTGCTACAGAGCTGTGCTTCCTGCAGCCCAAGATGGGTCCAGTGTTCACCTACATCACATGTGGAAGAGATCAGTTATAAATTCCTCACTTAGGGCAAGAACTAGGACAAGGTAATGGGCACAACCATTATACAAGGCTCACTGCTTGACTCATTCCTTAATTTATTCCTACCTTTAGCAAGCATTTGCTTATTTCAGACTGGGTATAAGATACTGCAATGGGCATTTAGGCCTGGAGAAGTAAAAAAGGGAGTCTCTGTCTTCATGCAGTTGCTTATAATGCATTAGGAAAATAAATTCTGAAAGATCACTGAAATTTTTCTGTGCAAATGTTGTATGATAGGTGCTGTGAAGAAGTAGACCTGCATGGGCAGAGAGGGTACAGTAGGAATGAGGTTGGCAGGCACAAAAACTGAAATAAAATCTGTGTCACAGGAGGACCTGAGTGAGGGGCTGAGTCAAGCGAGCTGGTCCTGGAGATGAGAGACAGGAGGACAAATGGACACACCGATGGCCACATAAAAAGCTCTAACTGTTCTCAAGTAGATGTTCCTATGAAAAAATACACAAAAGAACTGAGATTTGAGAATCTAACACCAGATAAATAGATAGATAGACAGACAGACAGACAGCCACAGACAGATACATAGATAAACAGACAGATAGCTGACTCCAAAAAGAGAACATAATTTCAAATGTCAGGTTCGGCACTTGAAAAAACCCCTCAAAAACCAATATTGTATGAATGATTCCTGGTTTACACAATTTACACAAACATATAATGGTGAAATACAGAAAAACTTAGAAATGCACATGATGAAAATAACATGTTTGACTGGAAAAAGAAATAAGGCTTTTGAGGATATATATATTAAGGCACACTGGATATATGTTCACTGTGACTACAGAAACTTTGGTGGGATTAATGACAACGCCATAAAATCTATTTTTATCACTTAAAATAATGTAGATTTTTTAATTATCAAAATTTCAGGAAAGTCTTTCAAATATGAAGCAAATCTACATATTTTAAAATATACTCAAAGGTATCCCTTTCATAGAATATAGTACTACAAAATAACAAGTCTATTGACAAGGAAGCAGACAGAAGTCTCCCTCTATCCCTTTAATAGTCATGGCCCAGGCAACTTTGACCACAGACTGTTTCTTGATGCTTCCATCTAGCTGTAGGGAGCACTTGTGACAGTGGTAACATCCTCTGCCATATACACGCACGTGTACATGTATGAGAACATATTCAGTATGGTCACAAAACACAGTGAAGAAATAAAAATTTTAAAACAATAGTAAAGGCACACTGCTATTAATCCCTTTCAAATCCCTGATGTCAAATAGATTTCTACTATCATTCTTGCTTTCTAAAGTTTCTGGGAGTCCTTACTCCTGAGTGTCTTTTCATAGCTGCATTCCAGTCCTGAATTTATTCAATATGTTTATGATAGTTCTGTCAGATACAAATATTATACTGCATCCTCTTCCCCTTACTCACCAGATCTTTCACTGTACAAATTGAGGCTGTTCCCCAATCTCAAGATGATGATAAAAAGTACAAATTCAAAGTTATTTGAGAGATTAAGGCAACCACCACAGCCCAACTAAAGACAGTCATGAAAGAAAACTGCCAGGACTTCTTTAAACACAGACAAGATAGAGGGGATGCCAGTGTTTGAAGTGAGGAGCACTGTGAGAAGGATTCATGTTAATGTCCCTTTTACTGTAATAAATTTAAACGCTCATCGTATTTTGTGATCACACCTTGTTATGGCTTGTGTCTGTATTTTCCCCCAAAGCCTCCTGCTCTCACACACAGGGCTCTCTAGAGATGGCTGGAGCTAGGGTGTGTGAATGTGGAGTAAGGGTGTGACAATGGGATGAAGTGTGTGCGGCACTGGATTAGTCCACTAATTGTTTTTGCATAGTTCTGGCTGCAGATAATAGGTGTCAACGGCACCATCCACAAGGATTAGAGCTGATGGAGTAAAAAGGAAAGGGCAGCTTGCTGACTGCTGTCTCTCCCTACCTCGTCATGGACTGTTTCTCTTTTGTCATGCTGCCCTGCTGTGGAACCAGCCAACTATGGACTCAATCCTCTATAAACTGCGAGCTAAAATAACCCTATCCTCCTTTAACTTGTGGATATTGGGTATTTCATCTCTGTAACAAGAAAAACAACTAACACATCTACCATGTTTTCCAGAATTCCTCAACTCATGTTTTCACTATGATAATGTGAATATAAGTATTCAATTATAATATAAAATAAAATTATTGAACATAATATTAAAATTGAATGTAATATTCAAATTATTGAATATTCAAATTATTGAATATAATATTCAAATTAATGCATATAATATTCTATTATAATGTGAATACAAGTACTATACACTATTTTAAAAGCAAATTCCTTAATTTGTCTATATTTGTATTAACTACGTTTTAAAAGAAGTCTCAAAATAGGAACAAAACACAAATTCTTTATAGGTATTGTGACACCCAACTGATTAGTAACAGAGAAAAGGAAGTAAATGATAAGGTATATTAGGCAATTACTTGTTATCTTACAATTTTTCATATTGCTAATTACTGGTATGCCTTTACTTGGCAAGTTATCTTTTCTACCATATAATATTGCTTCTTTTCATTTGTGATTAACAACAACAACAAAAAATCAATTTTCTGTGCCAAAAACTCCCCTAGTTTCCCTGAAGACCAGTGCTCTGGCATCTCATCTCAAGCGCTGTCATCCCAAATAAGCCATGCTGCTCTGATTCCAGCTGCTTTCTCCAGAAGGCCCACTGCCCACGCCACGAAGAGAGGTGCAGTCTCTCTCTTGTTAGCCTCTGTAGTGCTCCACAATGATGTGTGGTAGAAGTGTGAGAAAAGAAAAGGTAGACGTTGGGTAGAAAACAGAAATTTAAAATTCTCAAAAATTTTGAAAAATAGACAATTTCTCACTTGTTTCTGTACAGGAGTTTGTAAAAATAAATGGTACTTGTTATACTTATTTATTATTTCAAATGAAGATAGATTCTATTGTTTTTTTCATCATTCAATCTGAAATCATTGCACCCCAGTTCTGTATCCAAAAATGTGTCATTGGGGACACAAATAACGTAACTTGCTGTCTGCTTTTGAATAGTTAGCGGCCCGGTGAGAATGGGAATTTTAGCATCTCCCTTGAGGCAGCAACAATGGACAGGAGTGTCATCAACACAAAGCAGGGAAAGATGAGGAGGTGAAGTATTTGTTCTGAATGTCACCAGCTCCGGGGATTACACATAATGGCTTATCCCACTTTTTAATGCAGAGACAGAGCCAATTTCACTTCTATCCATGAGACCATGGGAAGATTTTAGATAAAGCAATGGCATTCAACATCTTTACTCACCCAGTATATTAACGTAAGCATAAATTGGAAAGGAAGGATGTCTCAAGTGAGAGAAGAGAGAAAGAGCTAAACATAACCCAGACGTAGGTTATATAAATTTGTTTGATGTCAAAATATAGTCAATTCACTGTCATTCAAGAAAATTCAGAAGACTTGCCATCAGACAAAGTTTATGAATAAAAACATAACTCAGGTCATACTAAATAGTAAAATTTTTTGATTATTGATACATTGTGAGGAAGAATAGTTCACTGATTTTTTATAGGCTCTACTGATATTTTTACATTTTTATCCCAACACTTTATAAAATTATGAATAGAAAATTTCAAAGTAATCTCTATATTGTCCACATAATTCCCTTGTAGGACGGCAGCAATCAGAGGATAAAATTTATCTGAAGGAACACTGACATTCTAAGCACTATGTTGGTGAACAACAACTGAACCTAAATAGGTGAAACTAGAAAACATTAGAGTCAATAATAGGACTTTGTGAAAAGAGGTGAGCAAATACATGGATAATAGCACTTTACAGATTGATTTATTTTTAATAATCGATACTAATTGTATTTATTGGGTAAATAAATATGTGGCATTTTGATCAAAGTTTCAATCAAATTCAGTAGTCTATCCTTTCCCTAACCATGGTGGCCGCAAGTCATAATAACCTAATGTGTATTTCAAAACTGCAAATAGACTTTGAACACTACTAAATCCTGTCTTTTCAGCTGAGGACTATGAGCCAAGTAAGATTGGATCTCTGAGCACACGGTCCAGGAGCAGTAAGAGCACAAAGGCCGCACGACTCCAGAAGCCAGTGCTGCTCGCAACTTCCTCTGCACATAAGTCACTCAAGACCCTTGTAGAAAGGCAGTGCCGGAGTGTGGATGTGTCTAACTCCCAGCGGCTGCCCTGAGTGCTGGCTGCAGCCACAGTCTGAGTAGCAAGACTGCACTACACGGGTCCAGCAGTGGAGAGAGCTGTACAAATTGGAGGACTGGGTGAGGTCTTAGGAGGGATGCCTGACCAGGCAGACCCATGTGGGAAAAAACTTGTGGGTGGTAGTGTCATAAGCTGAGGTGGAAAGATGGGAAAAGTAAAAGATGTATGGGGTGCAGGGGCCATAAAACACCAGTGGCTGCGCAGTGTTCTTCCCATGCAGGTCTGTCATGGGAAAGAAATTTCTAAAACATCATTAACAGTTACCCTGCACTAGTTATGTATTCTGAGTTTCGGAAAGAAACATATATTCTATGCATATATATTTTAATGCAGTGGTAGACAACCTATGGCATACACACCTCAGCAGGCTATTTATTTCATTCAAAGCTCTAAAAAGTTCACCATCACCAGTCTAATGTGTGAGATTCTTAGACTAATTCAGCGTTCATACTATGACTTACCAACAACCTGATTCTCAGGGGGATGGTCTGCTGATGGCTCTAGGAAAGAGGAAAAGGGCAAATCAATCTGTTGGAGCCCCATACATACATCCTCATGTCCTAAAACACCCTCGCCCTTATGCTTCCACACTCAGATAAACATCCGGTCGTGGACTGATGAACTAACGTGATTGAGGACTGTCCCCGGACCCCTGTGAATGTCACAATCAGAAGATACTTTATGCCATCTACATAAATGTATTTGTAAATCAGAACTTCAAAGAAAATCAGTTTTCCTGGCTACAAGCAGATCTGTTCTATCCTGACTTCCTCCAAGGCTGTCTGGCATGGAGAGGGAAAAAAGTTACATTTCTGTAAATGAAGCCTGTAACCTTTAAGGAACTATATATCCTCAAAAGACACAGATGAGATCGGCAACTATGTCCTGTAAACAAGTTCATGGCCCTACTCTCACAAGATTCACAAACCCAAAACCATCTTTGTGTCCTCACTCATATGTCCACTAGGTTTCACGTCATTAAAAAGACCAACTCCTTTAAAAAATGTATAAAAACCAAAATTTTTCCTTTTCCTGCGCTGTCTTTTTGGATAGGAGTCCCACTGAGCCAAGGAACACCAATAAATCCTTCATACCCCCATGGTCTCTCCTGTTTCCTCCCTCTCTCCCTCCCTCGCTCTCTCTCTCTCTTTAATTTTTTGAGACAGGGTCTTGCATTGCAGTTCACATTGGCCCTGAGCTCACTATGTATTCCAGGCTGCCCTTGAATTTACAGCAATCCTCCTGCCTCTGCCTCTGAGTTCTGGGATTACAAGGCACGAGCCACCACGCCCTGCATTGTGTTATGTGTACTGGGGATTGAACTCAGGATCCTGCACTTGCAAGGCAGGCACCAGAAACACTGAGCTAAGTCCCCGGCCCAAGACCTTCTTTTCCTGCCTCCTAAGATGAATACCATATAATACAGTTTTCATATTTTCTCACCAAATTTTGTAGACTAGTGAAAACAAAACTGAAGTTACATTTTAGTATAGTAAACTGACAAGATGTTTGGGTTATCTTTCTGTTGTATGTTTTACAAAAGATGTTGATCAGGATACTAGTAATTCATGCAGGCTAATTTTTTACATATACCTCAAAGCCTATTTGTTCTAAATCTGACCACAGCTGGGAAGGTGGAAAAGGCCCTAGAAGTGAAATAGGCCCTGGATACGTCTATTTATATCTAGTGAGCAGACATGTACAACTAGTAAGTGAAGTTTCACACAGGGAGTGATAGCCTCTCACTTTGGTCTCATTGCTATGTCTCTTACCACACTCTAGGCCCTGGTGTCTTTCTTGTTCAGAAGGTGCTAGAAAAGGTGAGAGGGGAAGTGGGAGGGGACAGCAACCTGCAGAACTAGGTGAGACTTTGGTGTGAAAGCCATCATCTTACTGTGTTAACCTGGCACTTTACTAGAATGAACCAAGAATCTAGTCCCATATTCAAGCTCAGTTTTACTAATGTGGGTCAACCAGATGGTGCATTTCTCCTGAAGGGATGCAACGGAGCTTATCCTGCAAACCTAAGATGTACAATGACCGGGATGTTTAAAGAGCACCATCAATCATTTAGATTTAACATGACTTTATAGGAAACACCGAAGATCAGGGAACAAGCCAAATAACAGCCTTGAAAAGGCACAAATCTAGAGATGGAGATATTCTTCAGGGCAATGGGTCAATGTCAGGCAAAGAAGGGTCAGTGCTAATTAGAAAAGACTGAAGAACCAAGCAACAGGTACAAAGACTGGCACTAGATTCAATTCTAACTTGCACAGGATGTTGTGTAACCGGGGGAATATTTTATGCAATGAATGTTAGAGCAAAGTAGTATTGGTTGGACTGGAAAGATGAAAATCATTAACAGAAAAGAGGATAGAAAAATATGTAAAGCAAAATTGTATATAATAAATATATACCTAAAAGAAATACTCTAAAGGTTCCATCTGTAGGTGTTGGGATATGCTGCTTTATTTAATTTTACTTCAATGTATTTTCTAACTTTCTGCAATGTGCATAGCTTTTATAGTAATAAAAGCTATTTTAATTACACATTATTAGGTATTGAAATAGAAAGAGAAGATCCTTTCACTGAGTCCATAATTTAGGAATCAGAATAAGTAAGTAGCTGTAGAATATTCAAGAATTAAACCCAGGAGTTGTACATTTTCAGGGTGACCTTAACTGTGGTTTATCCTTTGAGTTCAGGTGCAAGTGGCGAATCCCAGCCTCTAAATAACTTTGATCTGTTCCTGCTTTCCTGTCAGTGTCAGCCATTTGCAGGCTTCTGTCCAGAGCTCAACATGTGCCGCTGAGCCCTCTGGCCGGCCCTGAGGACTGGATCTGGCACTGGGTATTACATTCTCAGAATACACCCATGCAAGGAGAGGTCAGGGACAGGACTCCACCCACTGCTGGCAAGGTGAAGGACTCTTTCCACTCTTTCAAACTTCCCACAAAACCACACAATATTTTCCTAAGCAGGGGGCATAAAAGCCTCAAAAAGGGCTGAAAAGATACTTATGGGGAAGCCAGTGGCTCTCCCAGGTGGCCACTGCACCCCCAGGATGAGAGATGGGTCACACCCAACACCTATTTTTCAGCCCCGCCGAGCTCCAGCGTGTGTCCCCACCAGGAGGTGCCAGAGTTTGGGGTGGGTGCTCCTGGGTTTTCTGGCTAGGTACCCACACCGCACACTGCCCCTGCTCTACATGCCATGGCTCCAGGGTATTCAGTCTTCAAGAGAAGGGAATTCTGGGTTTAAAAAAAAACATTATTGGTAAATTATACCTTATTTTCTTGACCTATTCATCAGTTGAAGGACACTTAGTATAATTCTCTATCTGGCCATTGCAAGTAAGCATACAGTAAACATAGAAAAGTAGATAACCTCTCATCATATTAAGCCCAGTTCCTTTGCTATGTAACCAGATGTGGAATTGCTAGATAATACAGTTAGTCCTTTGAGGGAGCTTCAAGTTGTTTTCAGACATGGCTATATTAGTTCATAAACAAACCAACCATGTACAGGGATCCTTGGCTATGCATTCTTGCCGACATGTAGGTCTGAGGTGACATCTCACTGAGGGCTTTAAATTGTATTCCCCCAATAATCAGTGATGCTGAACATTTTTTATGTATTTCATGACCATTTGTATGTCATCTTTTGATAAATACTTATACAGATCTTTTGCTTATTTTTTAAATTGGGTTATTTGTTTTATTCATATCAAAATGTTTGATTTCCTTAGAAATTTTGTACCATAACCTCCTATCAGATATATAATAGTCTAAAATCTTTTCTCTCACTTTGTAGACTATTATGTACTTTACTGCTTGTTTCTTTCTTTTTTTTTTTTTTAGGTTTTTTTGAGACAGGGTCTCGCTTTGTGGTTCAGGCTGGCCCTGAGCTCAGCCTCCAACTCACATCACAATCCTCCTGCCTCTGCCTCCCGAGTGCTGGGATTACAGGCGTGAGCCACCACACCCGGCACTGTGCCTATGTGGTACTGGTTGCTGCTGGGTGTGGGTCTCCACGCCCAGTATTGTTATGTGGTTACGGGGAATCGAACCAGGGCCCTTGCGCTTGCAAGACAGGCGCTGGAACCACTGAGCTAACTCCCCGGCCCACTGCTTGTTTCTTTTGCTATGCAGAGGCTATGTATATTGATGCAATCTCTTTTGTCTATTCTGGGCTTTTTGTTGTTGTTTTGGTTTTGTTGTTCTCTTTTTTTTCTTTTTAAGATCATGATGTAAAAAATAATTACTGCCCAGCTGAATATCGTGAGGGTTTTTCCTATTTATTTACCATCCTAGGTCTTATACTTACATGTTTAATTCATTTTAAGTTGATTTTTGCATATGATGTCATTTAAGGGCCCAGTTTCATTCTAGTGAGTTTGGAAACCTGTTTTAAAAACATTTCTTGAAGAGAATGTCTTTTCTCCACAGTGTGTTCTTGGCACTTGACTGTAAGCATATGAGACTATTTCTGGAGCCTTTGTACTTTCCCATTGCTCTATGTGCCTTATTCTTCATGCGAATACCATGTAATTTTGCTTACAGTCACTTTATTATACCTAGTTATACACTGTAGAGTGGCCAGGACACGTCCATGGAAAGGAATCACTAGGTGAACCTGTCACTGTGTCAGCCTCATGGAGGGTCCCTACACAAACCCCCATGCCATGGTCTCTACTTGCCCTGGTTATGTGATGCAGTCTCTTGTCCCAGGGCTTTGAGCTCGGACAGCATGCTGCTGCACTGTAGGCAACCTTAACACTATGGACATTACAGTGTATCCTACTGACCACAGAAAAGGGACAGTAAAAACATCATGGAAGAGGGAAATGGAACGCGTGTCTAGGGCACTTACCGTAGTGGAGATCGTGGGACTGCAAACTGCTCTGGGTGAGTTGGGGGGTGAAAGTGCAGGGGCACGGTGGTTCTGCACTACTATACGTTTTACAAACTGTCTATGACACAATGGTCAAAGCATTTCTTGTTTTTAAAATGAATTAATCGGAACTTAGCATAAAATACACATTTTAAAATTTTTGATTCTTTCATTGTAACATAACATTAAACAGAAATAGTACAGAAGTGAAAAACTACTTTCTCACTTTCATGATTCTAGAAGCTTTTTGTCATTTTAAATTTTTTTCTTCTTTTTAGTTTCCAAGCTTAAAAACTAAGATAAATGCACATATATTAGCTGTGGCCTACCTGGGTTTTGGATCATCAATACTGTTGTCTGCCTTTTCCATTATTTTGTCCCACTGGGAGGTCTCCGATGCACCAACACACATGACATTGTCACCTTCAGTGGTGACAAAAATATGCCTTTTTCTGGAATATTCACTCTAGAGCCTGAAGAGAAGGTGCCATTCTTTTCAATATTATGTGCATGGTGATTTGCTTAGCTATTTTTGCTTTCTTTTTTATCTTTCACTATAAGGTTGGTGTTAAGCAGAAAACTACACTAAGGTTTTTGTGGTTTGTACAAGGCTAAGGATATTTTTTAAATTTCTGTGACAAATGATACTGAAGCTCTGATAGGAGTGGAATCTGTATAATATTGAGGGTAGCAGGAGATCTTTAACAGTATTAGCTCTCTCAATCCAAGAACAAAGAATATCTTCTCATTCTGTGTGTTCAATCTTTGTGGTTTACAAATTTTTTGCTTTTGAAATTAAATTTACATCTAAATGGTTTATTCTGTTGCTAATGTAGATGTGATTGTTTTCTTAATTTTCTTTACAGATGCTTTGCTATTTGTAGGTGAAATTGGACTGAGGATTTCCTGGCTTCCCATATCTAGACATTGAAACCTTCACCTTTTTATGAAAATTGGGAAATTTTCATTCATTATATTCTTATTATTCATTATTTCCTTTCATTCATTATTTCCTTAAACATACTTTCTGGAATATTTCTCCTTTTCTCTACTTTTTGAGTACCTGTTATGTAAAGTGTAGTCCTCTTGGATATCCTATAATTCTCAGAGGATCTCTATTCTTTTTCATTATTTTCTTATGTGCTATTGATTGAATAATCATAAATATACTCTTTCATGGATTTTTCTGATTGGTCAAATTGTCAGTGAAACTTTCTATTGAAATTTTAATTTCAATTATTTTATTTTTTAATCTCTATGATTTTAAAAGTTCTATTTCATCTGAAAGTTATCATATTGTTCTTGAATTACTTTCTAAATTTCATTTTCATCCATATTTTCTTAAGTTACTTGAGCTTTGAAGACATTATTCTCAATTCTTGCTAATATAGTCACAAATGTCCATTTCTTTAGAGTTTACTACTGGAGTTGTATTAGTTTCTTTTGGTTTTGTATTTGCAAGTATGCATCCTTGTGCATATCACTGTGAGTTCAAAGTCAGCCTAAACTGCATAATGAAACACTGCCTCAAAAAAAGAAAAATGGAGAAGTTAGATGTTTCCATTATGTGTGCTTTGATCTGTATCTAGAACCTACTCCACTGACTGAAAAATTATATTCCTCAGTGACCCATCCTGTGATTTTAAGTCAGGTCTGAAGCATTGTAAAGAACATCACAGCCCTAAAATTAATCCTTTAGTTCTGAGAGAAAAGGAAGAATTTCTGAAATTTTTTTACTCCCATAATGTAATATAAAGTTCTTTCTATCTGAAATAACTACCTTAGAAAGAAGAGCATAACTTTAATGATTAATTTATTGGAATTTTTTTTACTTAAAACAGTTTTATTTTTTATAGCCTTCCCCACCTGCTGGGATGGACGCAGGCGTGGGTAGCCCGTTTATCAGAATATTCCCAGGCATAGTTTACAGTTGAAAAGACTGCCACGTGTTCATGCATTAAATCCCTAGAGGCAGACTCTTTCACACAGTTTATATATAGGAATTACTAACCTTTTCACCGTAAACTTACTCCATTTCCATCCTACACAAGAACAAACCAAACTGTGATTAAAAAAAGCTAAAGAAGTAGAGATAAATGGACACAGACTCTGGTAACATGCGGATATGCTTGAGGAGTCTTGATCACTGACTAGAAAAATAAAGCAAGGTTCAACATCCACTTGGGATAATATGATATTCTTTCTATCATCTTGTCAAACCTGGAGGACACATTTTGGGGGAAATTGAAGACTATTGTGAAAGCCTGGGTACAACCAAAACATGCACATTGAAAAGAAAGTGTAAAGCAAAGAGCATGGGCCTGAAAGAGCACAGATTCTAAGACCTGAGTCTGGTCTTGGCTCAATGCTCAGAACCTGAGTGGCTCAAGGTAATTCTTGGACCTCTACTGTGTAAGCACCTAAGAGATTAAAGGTGGTCTTCAGGGCACCTGTTCCCCAAGCATTACCATTTGGTAGGTCCTGTGTAAATGGGTATTGACTACAAATGCCAACCACTTTTAGATATAAAGAAAGAACGGCTACAGGGCACACTCCGAAGCAAACTGGAGGGAGTGCAGAACAAGCACTGAGGTGAAAAGCCGACCTTGCTGCAAAGCACCAAGAAAGAATAGTGTCAAACACACAAGAATTGCTATACTGTTTTATTGTTGAGGTTGTCACCATTTCACCACACTCAAGACTGAAAATCAGGCGGAGCGCCCACACTTATTCCATAAGATGATAGAAAGAATAATCAATAAAAAATACATACATTTCACTAACTTAAACTAACCTACCAAAAGTGAAAATGAAAGGGCTTACTGAAAGAAAATTATGTTTTGCAATTCACTCAGCATCTACAGGCTCTTTCTTACACAGATGAGTAGAAGACTGATCACAATATTCTGTGCCAGCAGACAGTGTGTTCCCTTCCCGAGAAAGGAGGCCAGACTGGATTGCCATGGGATACAAAAGCTTAAAGGTAAGGAGAGAGCTCTTGCCCAGTGTATCACAGGTCAAATTTACATAAAATTTTTGCCGAAAGAAATATGTCCTTTTCCCTTAAATTTACATTTGCTCCTGGAGCTGCTTCTAGATCTTCTCAATTTCTGTGCGTAGTCAAATCTCTTAAGCAAGACTTTTCAGTGGTTACAACTCTGGCTAACACTGACATCATGATTGAAAGGGAAAAATGAGTGACTAAAATTAGAGAATTTTGTAACCTTGGCATTTTAACAGTGAGGACATTCAGTAAAAATACAATTTAGCATGAATAAAATAAGATTAGTTAAATATTATTATGAGAAAATGAAAGAGAACACTAAGGATATAAATAATACTGAAGTAAATCAGGTAACAAATTCTCAGACAAGAAGAATCACACATTTGGTGACAAGAGAAAGCAAAATTTGACTTAGGACAAAATTAAAATTTTGGAGAAATTACTAAAGAAAAGTAAAATTAGTGTTAATTCTCATAAAACATTCCATAGTAAATCTAAAAATTCTCATAGTAATATTTACTGACAAAACTGGTAAAAAACAAATTACTATTTTCTTATAAAATTTGATACTGGAAAAATAGTTCAGTGTGAAATATGACCAAAAAATAATTAAAAAGCTACAGGTGATGAAATGACATAGATGAATCAATCATAATGTACCTACCCTTCAATATTGATGCAGTAAATATTATAATACAATTAAGTACAATAGAATAAAAGGTTGTAAGCATAAATATTTTAACAATATTTTATTAAAAATTAAGAAATAAAAGGAACTAACAGATTTTACTCCACAAGACCCCTCCCAAAATTTTTACTGATCAAATTATGGTATAAATCGGAATTAAATATTGGTGGTTATAAGCAGGTTTACAATATCTTTATATTTAAATTGCGTTAAAATTTTAGAATCAAATTACGGCAGTCAAATTAGCAATCCACAGGCAGTATTCTGTCTGTCAGATTAATTTATTTGGGGTGGCGATTCAGATATTATGTAATCAGCTAACACTGATTAAATCAGTAAATAAAATCCACATTGATTATGAAAAATGGAATATGAGATCACGAGTATTTCTGCTATGAGGTTTTAAATAGTGGTTGATCATTTGTTCAGTTTACTTATTGATTTCAAGAATAGAAGTTGTGGCTGTGAACAGAGTCCTGCGCCTGGGCAATGGCCACAGAACAGAAAGCAGGTAGGAAGCTATCATGGTGAAGTGACACGGGCCATCACACGATCCACAGTGTAGAGTAGGGAAAAGAGGTAGGTTCAAGTTCAACAGCCCCACTCGAATCAAAGTGTACGTGTCCTCCACATGGTACTCAGGAAAGTAACCTCTTCAGCTGGGAATGCACAACTCATGGTTCTTTATGGGGAGAGGGTATACCATAAGGAATAAGAGCATGCTAAGGTATCAGACATCACTTAGGTTAAAGAGAAATATTAACTCTTTCAACAAACACTGCATTCTCTGATGTTTCATGAACTTGCAAACTCATGAAAGCTCCTGAAAAGAATTCCCAGATTAGACAAAACAATGATATTCAATATCTTTACTCATCTTGATAAAGACTTTCAGGGCACAAAAGATGACACTTGGGCCCCTCATTGACAGTGACTTTTTATCAGTCTAAAATGACTCAAATTATTGAGTCAGGTTGGAATAAAGATTCCAAGGAAAATGAACATTTAGAAGTTGTATTCACTGGGAAATACAATGATAATGATGAAAACATCAAATTTTGAGTGTTATTGTACATCAGGTGACATGCTTCATTTACATATCTCTAAAGTTCAAACATTTGCAGTACTTAAAATAATCGGTTCTTTTCTAAAAATGGAAATTTGAAAAAAACAAAATGGGAAGTTAAGGTTTTTAAGAATCATGTGAATGTAGGCTCCAATCTTTCCTTAGATTCATGCCATTAATGCGAATCTGGTGCGGGATCTGGAATTTAAACTTAGACCTTGGTGCCTCAGAATCCATTTGTAACTAATACAATTATTAGCCTGTAGTAAATGTTTCCAGGAACGTTCTCCCTCCTCACACACACACCTTAAAAACTAACAACACTCGAGTTACGATTTAAAAGGCCAAATTCTGAAAGTGTCCTAAAAATGGCCTCGTGTTTGCTTTCTTAGAATGACATGTATGTACGTGCAAGGACTGGTGCCTGAGAGGTATATTATAGTGTTTGTCTTGCCTTTACTATTCCAAATATATTTAAGTACCATACAGTGTGAGCTCAGCAGTCATATTAAAATGTCAAATTCACCTCATTTTTCTACCATACACTTCTCTTCAGAAGCTAGCACACAGAATGTAAACTACCTTACTATAAGCAACAGTAATTATTATCCTTTGCATCAGTGACCATCTTTGTAGCTCTACATGACTCAATCAACAGAAATGGGGAAATACAGAAAATACAGAAAAAAACAACAGAGCTAAAGTTCAGATAATGTGTTCCACATATGAAGTTTTTGAAAGACAGAAAATAAAGGTAGTAAGGCTTCCCATATGTAGGGAATCATAAAGTTACAAAGCACCTGCTCTGTACTAAAAACACGGCATCACAAAGACTTTGTCTCTGCTTTGGAATAGGTTTCAGTCTAGCGAGGATGAAAATTTTACCACATATTTCTCAAAAACACACATCAATAACACATAGGAGTGGAAACAACAGGATACTGGGAAAAACAAGGAAGTGTGATTGTTAAAGAATGGATTATGACAGCAGTTTTAGGGGCTCAAACTGAACCTTGGGGCTAATGGCTTCTCCCATTTTTCCATGCCAGAAGTATAATTTTTGCCAGTTTTATCCAGCCCCAGTGAGAGAAGTTTAGATAAAACAATGATATTCAGTATCTTTACTCATCTTGATATATTACTGGATGCATCGTCAAAGAGAAAGAGGGTCTTGAGCACAAGGAAATAGAACTAAATACAGTCCCTGAAGTAGGTTATATAGGATTGTTCAACACCGACATAGTACTCAATTCCCCACTTCATTTTCCCCTCTAATGTTGAAAGAAAACAACAGACACACTTCAGTTCAAGTAGTCACTGAAGAAGACTAAACATGTGTGAGTTGAATGAATCCTGATGAGCTACCCAGTATATGATGAGTTGAAGATAAGGATTAGAGATTGAAGACATGGATACGGATTGGAGGTTGAAGATAAGATTGGTAGAGAACTCAAGGATTTCAGTCCTTGAGCCATGATAGTCCACTCATTACATACAAAGAGACCAAAAACATTATCCTCAATAAGAAACAAGAAAATTCAGTTGTTCCCTATGGAAGGCATGAATTAGGAGGGAGGAGAAGACAATAAAAACAGAGAAAATCAGATCATTATATACGCACAGATTTATCTTAATAGAACTTTGTTTGAAAACAGTTTCCATCTTTATTCTGAAGAGCTGCCATCCCGCAATGATATGCACATGTTTCCTTTTGTCATAGTCTTGTGGAATGTGTGTCAAAATGCAGCTTCTACTTCATCACCGCCCATATACTTAGATGACCATGTTGTCTGTTGAATGACAATTGACTGTGATATATGAATTCTGGAATGTTTTTCATCTTGACCTTCAAGTGAGTTGAGGATGACAGTTGTCAGCATGCCTTGATATTTAATTAAAACAGAGCTTCATGATAAAAAATGCAAAGCGACTTGAAGAAAAAAAAAAAAGACATTGTAGTACCCAGAATACAGAAACAGAAACCTGGGGTTTTTAATGCACTAATGCTGTTGTTTTGTTGATTAAATCCTTTATGTGTAGGAATCATGCATCTCTAGTACATATCATAGTACCAGGAGCTATGGTACTGTGCATTTAATCCATACCTGCTCTTTAAATAAAAGTGGATTTCAGTGAGTGAGAAGCAATGGCAAGTTCCCTCACTGCACAGGAGGAAGAGGAACAGTTTGGGACGAAATGTATCCAACACTACATCTTGGATCATCTCAAATATTTTGATCACAACAATCTACACTTCGAGCCTGAGCAGAGCCTCACAATCCTTCTAGATATACCAGGCAAGGCAGCTGCACTCTATTTAACAAAACTATCATCTGAAGTGAGCTCTATTTCCTAATCGTAAAATAGAGGTCTCTATCCAGTAAACTATGGAAAGAAGGCAACTTTCTCAAAATTTTCCTCTGGTACCAACATGCACACTAATAATTCAGATCACTACACATCCAGAAACACGCATATTTCAGAGTCTGTTATCCTGTCATCTTCTCTTCCAAGTTATGATTCACACTTTTCAATGGTGATCCCACTGGGACACATGCTGAGGCCTGGTCCCCAACGTGGTCTAGTGGAGGGTATTTGGATCATGCAGGCAGCGCCCTCATGAGAGAGAATGCTCCTATGGTTTGGTTCTAGACTATTTCCTGAAGGGCCATGCCTTAAAAGCCTGTTCCTCAGACTGGTGGAACTTTAACATGGCAGCGCTCAGTAGGAGGTTTTAGCCATTCAGGGAGCACCCTCGAAGGGAACTGTGGGGCTCCTGTCTCTCTCTCTCTCCTGAAAGCCATGAGATGAATGGCTTGCTCCACTGTGTATTCCCTCCATGATGTGCCCACACTGACCCAAAGCAGTGAGGCCAGTCATAACTGGCACCTCCAAAACTGGGAGCCAGAAAAAAATTTTATGCTCCATAAAATTTTTTTATCCCCATACTTATTATAGAAACAGCAAGCTCACTAACACAATGCCTTTTTTTGTGAGTTACCACAAAAGTAGGTTCTTAGAAAGCAGGCTGCCCCGGGTATTTGGCCTCTTTCTGTGGCTTTTCTACTTTCCACCATGAACTAAAGCATTGTGAGGTCCTGATCCATATAGACACCAAACACCCAGGCATAGACTTCTCAGTCTCTAGAACCATACACTGAAATAAGCTGCTTGTTTTTTAAAATTAATTTTAGTTTTTCTTTATTGGGTTTACTGGTACATTTTAGGCTATATAATGATCATACTCATCATTGAGAATTTGTACCTATGCATGATACATCTTGTTTCTTATTTTTTCCATTCCCAAGCTATTCCTTCAACTTTCCATCCCCTACATATATAAGCTTTGTTTCTGTTTTTTTTTTTTCCTTTCTGCCATCAAATTATTTCTTTCCCTTAAGTTAACCAACCAACTTTAAAAATTCTGTTATAACAAGAGAAAATGAGCTAGGGAACATCATAATACTTGGGAAGATCACACACTCAGCCCAAGACAACAGGTTTTTTGGTGTCTTGTTATAAATAAAACTAATTTGTGAATCTAAGTCATCAGAAAGAATCTTATTTATTTCACTCTTTTCTATCAGCTTCTTTTCTTCCAGAGTTGGATCTTGATGCGTTATTCCATTGTCCTCCTAGTCTTTAACTTCAACTTACAGAATTGCCAAAAATGATCATAGCCTAAGATATATGTTTTTTAATGATTTTGATCTCCATTAAACCTGTTACTGATCAATGATGTTGTGAAGGTCAGGATTCAACTGGTCATAACATCTTGGGATTTTTCAAATGGTTCTTCCTATTTAGGAAGGAAGAAAGGCACCACAAATCCTTCCAAAAGTTCTGCCCAGCCAAGAATATTTACTGAATACTTACTTTATTCAAACACAATGCCAAGCACCAGAGGTAACAAAGCATCAGATTGATAGTGGGCATGCATCAAATTTAGAAGAACATTTTCAATTAATTAAGCAATATTATTGAATCACAGTGTTTTGGGGTGCCATAAAGGAAGGTACTATAAAAGTACAAAACAAGGAAACGTGACGTGGCTTTGTGGATCAGGAAAGGCTCCCGCTTAAAGGTCAAAAGATAGGCAAGAATTAAATAGGTAAATAAGAGTTTAACTATTCAAGGAAAGGGAAACAGAACATATGAAGTTTGAAAGGAAGAAGAAAGATGATCCTTAAAAAAGCCTAGCATAGCCAGGACCATGCCTGCACTCCTAATGCTTTGAGGGGCTGTGGCAGAAAGTGCACAAGTTTGAACCTGGAGTTGGCAACTGAGCAAGAACCTTTCTCACAATCAACAGGGACACAGTATAGTACAAATACCCTGGGTTCAATCCTCCACCAAAAAGAAAAAATTCTAACATAATTGACAAGTAAAGAAGAAATTAAAGAGTGGTAAGAAAAAAAGGAATAATAGTTAAAGGACTTTCTACACAGGTTAGGATTTTCTCTTTCTTGAGATGAAAAATATTGAAGAGCTCTAAGAAAGAAGAAAAATCTTTCAGAAAAATATTTTCTTAAAGATTAGTCTTGTAGGGGGCTGTGGATTTAGCTCAGTGGTTCTGGTGCCTGCCTTGTAAGACCAAGGGCCCAGGTTTGATCCCTGGTAACCACATACAACAGTGCTGTGTGTGGAGTTGTGCTTACCATCAATCAGTACCACATACCATATCACATTCTGTGGTATGCACAGAAATCCCAGATAGTGTCACTTACTTTTTCTTTTACTTCTCACAGCAACCTTCTTATTTCATTAAAAATGCATATCAGAGCTGTGGCATTAGTTTACAACCTTATAATTGTACATTTTGCTAAGGGGGGAAAATGATGATTCTCTATTCTACACCTAATGGTGTACAAAATTCAGCACTATTAAGTTTACCCAGTAAATACCTGTAGAGTATCTGTTTATCAGTCAAGTTCCAGGAATGCAAGGATGTAGAAAATAGACAAAATCCTTTGTTTTTGAGATTATATTCTACCATCCAGATAGACAATTAAAAGTAAGCACACAAATAATAATATAACTGTAAATTCTGTTCAGTGCTTATAAAGGAAACTATAGATATTATGATTGAATACAATCAGAAAACTTAATTTATCTTCAAGCACGGATGAAGAAGGGTCAGGCAGAAAAATCAGTTGAATGAGTAGAACTTAGGCTTACAGAGAAAAACCAACAAGAGAGTTGGTAAGACAGACTGGGAGAGGAAGGAGCTTGCATGTGAAAGGACTTCACTGTCACTGGAGCTTTGGATGCAAGAAGAAAAGACAGGGAAAAGACAAAGGGAAGATGCGGCTCGAGGCCATCATTTCTATGGGCAGGAAAACCAAGCAGGCGAACCCTCCAACTGTCCAGATTGTGATCCGGAGCAGCTCAGAGAGGGGGAGCCACGTACGGCCATCCTCGGAGACAGAATTCAGAGCTCGAAAGGCAGTGAGGACTAAAATATGTGAGCAAAATGTCAAGAATACCACAATACAAAATGTTGTAATAATACATATTTAAAGTCCCAAAAGGTGGGGAAGAAGAAAGAGGAAACTATGATTCAAACATTACATACAAAGTATGTACGTATCAGTGTATCACATGGTTTCCCATAAAAGTATAATTTATATATATATGTCAAAACAATCAATTTACTTTAATTTAAAATAAACACAAATAAAATTTTTCTGAGAATAAAAAATTGAAGAAAGAATGATCAAAACTTTTCACAATGAAGGAAACTATACACCTACAAAGACACAAGCTGATGAAGCATGAAAAAACACAAATGCCAGGACACTTCAAAGACAATGAAAAATAGCAAAGTAGAAAATAAAATCTTAAAAGCATCCAAAGAAAGACGTGTGCCTGGAGGAAGAAAAAAAAAGAATAAATAATAGAAGAACCTCTCCTGAGATCTAAGACAAGGATGACATCTTTAAAGTGCTAAAGGGGGAAGAAGCATTGTTAACATGAAATTCTACATCCAGAAAAAGAAATCTTTCAAAAACGAAGACAAAATACTTTTATCAAACCAGTGAAGGTGGAAAATTGATTGCCAGCAGATCTGATGCTAATGTTAAAGGGAGCAGGAGAAGCAGACTAATACTAAATAGAATTTGGATCTAAATAAAGGGATGGAGAACAGCAGAAACAGTAAATATATAAAGAAATATAAACATTTTCTATTTTTTAGCTCTCTAAGTGAAAATAGGATGTTTACAGAAAAAATAATAACACTGTATTGTAGGTAAATAACACATTTGGAATTTAAGTTGTGAGAGGAATTAAAACAAGGGCAGGGTGAGGCTAAGGGAAACATAGTGTTGTAAGAGTTTTTCACCTAGTGCTGATGGTAGACTATGGTAAATTAAAAAGGAGTGCACTGTGAGCCCTAGAGGAAGCATGCTTTGTTCTTAATGCCCCCACCCACCTTCAACTCATTGTTAAAATCTTAACTTCGGAAGTGATGGAATTAGGAGGTGGGCCTTTGAATTGGGTCCTGGAAACAGAGCTCTTATGAATGGGGTTGGCTATAAAAGGACTTTATCATTAGTTTTTAATTAAAAAAGAAGCCCCAGTGATATTCCTCACCCTTTCTGCCACGTGAGGACACAGTAAGAAAGGTGCCACTTATGAGCCAGGAGGCAAAGTAGGCATGGAAGCCGCCAAAATCTTGCCTTGGACTTCTGAACCTCCAGAGGTATGAGAAACAAGCTTTCATTGTTCATAAACTATCCAGTCTATAACAATTTGTCAGCGCAGCCAAAACTGACTAGAATGACAACTAAAAAAGCACAAGAAATTTATAGCTATAAAATCATTGCAGGAGATAAAATAGAATGATAAAAATTACTAACAAAAGAAGGAAAGAGGAACACAAAAGAGATGGGATACCAAAGCATGAAAAGCAAAGATGCTGTTTAATAAATTCTACTCCACTGATAGACTACAAGTGAACAGTCTAAACACTTCAACTACAGAGTAGTGCTTTGTCAATATAGATAAACTTTTTTAATAGCCAGATATTACTACTGGCTCTTTACAAAACACAAATCCTATGTTTGACTAATTTCCTTCTCTCTGATTCTCTCCTCTCTCCTCTGTCTTTCTTTCTCTTTCTCTTTCTCTTTCTCTTTCTCTTTCTCTTTAACCAGATAGAGGAATGACTGCTACTGATATAGCTTAATGACCCTAGGCTCTGGTCACACACTGAAATGGAAGAGATTTATTTATTTATGTATAGTTTTGTTAGTGCCTATTAATTTTACAAATTTTGGATTTCAACATGGCAATTTCATGCATTCATATAACATACTTTGATCACATCTATCCTTCTTTTAACCTTCTTTTTCTCTCTCCCCTCACCTTTATTTTCTTCCTCTTGTATAATAATTAATTTTCCTGTGTAAATGCCTCAGTTTTTAGGGTTTGAATGTCTTGAAGAGAGTCAGTAGATTTTGAGATCACTGTGGTATGTACAGTTATTTTTCATTCAATACAAGGAAATACTTGTTTATTGATACACACAATACATTTTCTTCTTCATAATTTTTTCTCAGTAATTATATAGAATGGTTTATGAAGGAATCTGGTATATCCCCAAACCAAACATTTCTTTTGCTTTATTTTCATCTATCACTATTGGTCAAGAAAAAGAATTTATGGTTGGAATAGCCTCTTAATATACCAAGGCCTTAAAAGTTTTATTCCTTTGACTTCTCTATTATGAACCATACTCAATAATGGATAGTGAATAAATTCACAAATTTGAAAGAAATGAAAAAACAGGCATAAAAAAGAACTCTTTGGAATTTAATATGACTTTGCTGTTTCAGAGAAGGAAATTGTTTTTATTTTTTGAATAGGACTATTTTAAAATATAACATGGTCCATTTCAAATATTTCCCTTTTAAGCCATAACTATTCATTCTGAAATAGGTTAAAATGGCAGTCATAACTATGAGTTAACTATGTGTTAACTATGTGTTACAAAGTTATGTTGTACTATTTTAATTAACATAGACAGAATGCGACAAGTACTTCCCATCTAAAACCAGTGACCCTACAAGTGCTAAGTGAAAGCGCTGAAGCTTTAAAAGCACATTTTTGGCCTGAAGACTGTAAATCTGAGAAGGAAGAAAAGAGGCTGTCTCTTTGTGTAGATATAAAAGGGTAGACTGGTCAGACATTTTATTGTAGCGCATAAGGCATATGTCCAAAAACATGAATGTGTGACAGCTACATCCATCTTCTTTTAATTTTTCTTCCAACAGGAGGGCCTGCCAGTGAGCCACTGCACTGTGGGCTGCTGTGGTTTCAGGTCCGCTCTCCAGGGCCACAGTGCCCAGGAAATTTACTAGGATTTTCTTCTCCTGTCACTAAGATCGCCACTCTGCAGACAGCCACTGAAGCAGTGCTTTCTCACTAGGCACTTCATATATGTCATTAGCTCATTGCTGCACTGCTAAGAAGGGTTAAAATATAAGATGGAAAACAAAAACTGGTGTGTAGAATATAAAGTTTTTACATACACTTGGTCTGAATTTCATAAAAGCTGTGGGACACAAAGACGGAAATTTTCACTCATCAGAAATCTATTTTAGACGAATATTTCTATTTGCTTGTAGGAGGAAAAAAGCACGTTGGTGAATAATGTAAAGTATGAAGCATATGTCACAGATTGTCACAGGACTTTTATTCACGTGAGCAGAAGAGGGCATGAGGAGAAACACCGTGACTGGATACTGCTATGCTCTTCTTCATATACTCAAAAGATTACTGCACTCATGAAATATTTGGTCAAACAGAACTTTGGATGTGTGTGTTTGTGTGTATGTGTGTACACTCTAAATAATGTGCTGACATTTTTATCCAAACACTGATCTGAAATGTGAACACTATTGTGAAAAAGCAGATGTTCTTTCTGGAGTAAAAACTGATATGAGTTGATTCTTCCAGGTTAAAGTAACACATAATTCTTTCTGGAGAGAGGCTTTGTATCAGTCATGAACACATCTGAAGTCTTTCTCTAGGCCACAAGCTCATCAAAGTTCAGGAGAAAGACTTCATTATATGCTCAGTTAGCTGCTTCGACAGTGTCACACACTAGGAAGGTCTTCAGTGAGTGCTGTCCAACAATAAAAACATGGTAGTCTTTAGACAAATTAGCTTCATTTTGCCAGAAAAATACTTGTATTGATAAAAAATACACTAAGAAAATACAATCTAACATGTTTAGCTTAGCAAATAATCAGTATCTCAAACCAACTGATACAACATGAAAGTGTAGTGATTAGATGTGCTTTGACTAGGAGAAATGATCATGTTGCTAAAAGAATCAGAGTTAAAAATAGGGCTTTGGATTGTGGATTACAAGATAAGAAACTATTAGAATATTTGGCAGTTTTGTGGTACCTTCTATGCATATAAGTGGAGGCATATTTGTTTTATTTTCAGGTAAGGAAATGACTCACAAAGCTCTGTGAATCTTCCAGGAAGTGCAGTGATTAAGGCCATGCTGACTTAAACTCAGGCTCTGACTGCAGCTCTAGTGCTTTTGCAACTACTCATAGCTGTATTCTACTTCAGACTCAGTTAGCAGACACCAGCCCTCCTCCATTCCTGCTGCCTACACAGATTTAGACTCTAGGAACCAAACCTTAGCAGCATGAGAGCTAGCAGAAAGAATCAAAGACTGGAATCTCAGCTTATTAGAAAACTTCTGCCCAGCAAAAGAAGCCAACAACAGAGTGAAAAGACAACCTACACTGTGGGGAAAAAATTTACCAATTATTCCTCAGCCAAAGGACTACTATCTAGAATATGTAAAGAACATAAAAAATCAGGCCCCCAAACTAAAAACTCATTTCAAAAATGGGCATCAGAAATGAACAAACATCTTTCAGATGAAAGTACAGCAGCAAATAAACATAGGAAGAAATGTTCAATATCAATGTTAATTTGAGAGTTGCATATGAAAACAACACTGACATCTCATCTCACTCTACAAAGAATGGCTGCTAACTCGAAATTAACCAACAACAAATGCTGGAGAGGCTGCAGGGAGAAAGAAACACTTCTCCACTGTTGGTGGGAATACAGACTGGTGCAACCACTGTGGAAGCATGGAAAGCCCTCAAAAAACTAGGACTGGGGGTCCCAGTTGACTCTGCTATCTCCCTGCTAGGTGTATACGTGAAAGAAACATACCACAGGCACACACGTGCACCCATATTTATAGTGGTGCAATTTGTAGCAGCTAAGTCTTGGAAACAACTCAAATGACTATCAACTGAAAAGTGGATAAATGAAATGGTTTTTTTATAAAATGAAGTATTACTCCACTATACAGAATGATAAATTAGAGACATTTATAGCTAAATGGATGGACATTGAAGCCATACTTACAAGTGAAATAAATAGGACACAGATGTAAATACCACATAATTTCTCCAGTGTGAGAAGTTGAAAGTATAAATACGGTCCAAAATATGTAATAGGTATTGTGATATAAGAAGAACATTTTCAAAGGGGAAAGGTAACTGGAGAGGGCAGGGGGAAGCAAAGAAGGTAAAGAAAACGAAAGGGAAAAGGAAGAAAATGGAAACAAAGTTTATGTATATGGTGGGTGGAGGCGCTAGAGGAGGCCAAATTAATGGGAAAATTAGAATCAAGATATATTATGCACAGGTACAAATTCTCAATGATGAATGTAATCATAATGTATACTTAAAATGTACCAAAAAATGCAAAACAATAACAACAAAGTAGTAAAGTCTTCCCTCGGTTTGCCCTGCTGTAAAAATTGTCTAGGTTTAAGTTACTTCCATTCCATTCCATTGGCATTAAATCCTGATTCTTCTCTCAAATCCTTTTTCTGTAAGGATTGGAAGAAAGCAATCTGGGGTGGGCAGTGTTCTCTCTGCCTGAAGAGAGCAGAAAGCTACAGAGCTCTGTTAGTGCTCTATGGAATGAACACCTATAGCAATCTCTCCCACACAGGAATCTCATGCACACACCGTGAAACAATGCTTAGCAATCTGTTTAGTAAGGTCAAGCTTCCACAGCAAACAATGAAATATAAACATTCTCTACTGCAGTTTCCTATAGCTGCTGGAATTAAATTAGATGGTGTTCTGCTTGTTATTTGAATCTTCTACCAACTCAGCTGTAGCCAACAGAAATATTGATCTAACATACAATGAGAAATGTAGTATTTTTTAACTCTGCTAAGCCACTGGCTATTTCCCCTGAAGAGGTATATATACACTACTATTCATCTATTTCTAATTGTATATCCCTAACAAGGGTCAAGGAGTCAAATATTTTAAGAAATGACATTCTGCATCATTTTATATTACCATTATTTTATTAAAGACTGAAGAAGGTGGAAAGTTAAATGTTAGCTGCGTAAATAATGTGCCAGGCTCTATTTGCCTTACTTCTTTTGGAAACTGCTACTAGCTCCACATTCCCTGCTCCCAAGACACATTCCTTTGCTTACTAGTTGTCCAGATAGATTTATAGCATCTGGTGACACTATGAGGAAGGCTGGGGTCAGGCTTGCTGAGCACACAGACACACTTGCATGCTCATTAAGTTGAAATTTTGCCAACAACCTATTAACCAATCGTAACAAACTGCTGCTTTCTATTTAAAACATCATTAGTTTCCTATGGTTTGTTGCTCAGGATGCACATAGCAAAGAAACCATCAAGTGGTTAGACAAGGTGTTGCTTAGCTGGGAGCTCAGAAGCGTTTGGAAAATCTGAACTTGGCGACAGTTGAAGTCACTTTTATTTCATATCTTTAAAGCAGACAAGTATTTCAAATGCTTAGGATCACTTTTCCAGAATAGGATGAATTTTAATACACCTCTTTGCTTCAACATTCTGGTCTTTTGTTTGTCTGTTTATTCGTTTTTGCTCTGCCAATAGAGGTTCTGCTTTGTTATTAAAGATTATTATATAATTCTGACCATACAAAACTGACAACAGTAACACAGTAACAGATTAACAAAGAGCCCCTTCCCCACTCCCTACTATATTTTTAACATTTTTTTCCTGTAAGGTAGTTTTGAATATTTGATGTATTGGTTGCTTTTCCACACTGTTCTTTACAATAACAAGAGTTTGATTCTATTCATAATGAAATGACAAGTCAATAGAGAAAAAGTACCAGTTTTGTGAGATTGCCTTGGGTTTAAACATCTGAGAAGACAAATGAAATATTAAAATGTCAAGAAAAGATTTGCTTCAAATAATGCATCCTCTTAATCAAACTGCATATTGTGAGTTTAAGTTACAGCATTTCACTGTAGTTATTTTTATTGTAAAGAATGCATGCAGTGAAGAATTCAGTGAGCTAACTGGGGTCAGGAGACCACAAAACAGATAAAACCTATTTAATAATATAAGCGGTTAAAAAATATGAAATACATTTTCCCAACAACAGAAACCATTTGGTCGTGGGAAGTGTCTAAAGTAATAGCACTGTGACATTAAATTCAACTTTTTTGCACTAAGCCACATCCCCAGTCATTTTTTTATTTTTCATTTTGAGACAAAGTCTCACTATAGTTGCTAAGTTTTCCAGGCAGAGCTCAAACTTGTACTCTTCCTCCCTTAGCCTGCCAGAGTACTGGGATTACTGGCATGTGCACCCTGCCCCCAGCTAGGATCACTTTTAAAAACCTATTTCACCTTCCTTTGCAGGTTATTAAAATTTTATCTTTATCTCTTAAACCCTTTAAGAATACTTGAGAGTACACAGTAAACTTAAATTGATAACCAGGCAGAAGATAACAAGAAAGGCACAGGGAATAAACAATAAAGCAATGGACAAGCATAGCACAACATGGGGGAGGACACAGTCATGCTTCAGCCTGTGCCCTTCAGGTCCCTGGCACTCTTTCAAGCACATATTAGGAAGTTTGTTAACAACTTGGTGGTTAATTGGTTGGATAATAAAAGACATGAATAGCAAAAAACTTGATAACGTGGAATAATTAAAATTAGAGAGAAAGGGACAAAACTCGTTGTGTGGAAGCGGCAGATGGTCAATAAAGCTGTAGAGCCTTGATGTCTGTGAACTTGCAGAAGCATCACATTTTAAAGGAACGCTGTCAGCAATTGAGAGACTGAGTCCTAGGGGAAGGGAATGAGCCTACACAATTATCTTCCTAGGAATCCAGGAACTGTCAAACAATCAGCGCAACTCAATTAAGAAACTTGTTTCAGATCCAGAAAGTTTGTTCTGACCATTTTACCAAGAGTAAAAATGGTGGTAGAGCAGCTCTTGTACAGATCCCTCCGGTGCAACACGACCAGTGCAAGCGCGCTAAGTGATATAGAGGACAAGTAAGGCTGCCCTTGAACAGGTCATGCTGTTGGCTCTTTTCAGCCTCAGAACTTCTGGAACTACATGTTCTACCCACAGAATAACAGCGCAGCACCTTGGACAGCAACCACTGAACTGCCATCTTGCTGCTTGCACTCTTCAACATTTTAGCTCTGCTTTGGTCTCTTTCAGTGCCCTTTACCTTTCTTTCAGGTGACTCTCTGTTTGTTACCTCCACTTAATTTTTATTTGTCTCCACAGAAGTGACCCTTCCCCTCTCACAGAAAATGGTAGGTACCTGAGAAGTTTAACTACTTTCAGAAAAAAATGTGTTATGTCTAATCCAATTCAAATCATAATGAACTCAGGGAGTCAATTTCTGTTCTTCTAACTACATCTTGGCAGGAAAAGAAGCTGCTCAAAGATGAACCACAAAGGACTGTGAGTGTCTGTTGGCCTAGACAGGTTTATACTGAGGACCACAGAACTAGATGGATCCTTACAGCTTTAGCAACCAAGCAAAACTAGAACAGGCATTGGCGAATTTTCCATGAAAATATCTAACTCTGGAAGACATTCATGTGTGGATTTTTTCTTGGCATTTATTATATTTATACAATTTTTAAAATTTTACCTTCTTATTAAAGTTTATTGTAAGGCAGCACAGACAGAAAATAATCCCAGGCTACTGACAAAAAAAGTCTTGAGGAGTTTGCATAGTATCTCTCTCTATTCCTTCTCTAGTCCCATGTTCTCATACATATACTGATATCAATTATTTTCCTCTCCAGATAAGAAGATTGGAAAAGAGACATGAAGCATGCTTCGTGAATGACACAAGCAGGCAAAGGATGGCAATAATTCTTACTATTTTGAAAGAAAATCTCAATCTTACTTCACAAGAACTAATACAGTCAAGTTTTTCATAGTCATGCCAGGCTTGGACAGAACATCATCACTGTCTAAAAAGTGATAGTAGCCTCTTAATGTGATGCGCATAAAGGACTGTCCCAGTTCCAGTAATGACTCTCGCAGGGGTTGGCTATGAATTAGTCAGCCCTCTAGAAGTCTGATACAGAAAGATCTCTAGTTCTAGCCCAGCCTGTCAGTTTAGCAACTTAATAACTTTGTCTCAATTTATGTACTCCTGGGAGTGTAGCTTAGTGCAAAGCCTTTTGGTTGAAATTTTAATACAAGTAAAAGGGGGAAGCATAGTTATGATAAGCAATTTATTAGAAACTCCTTTTTCATTATGGTGACTAAATACAAAACATCTTTTCTTGGACTATAATATATATTTCTCAAAGCCACCTCTTTGTCTGTATTCTTAATGCTCATTTTAGCTCAAAAGTTATTTTAAAGCCGTAGTATGACTTTTTTGTTTGTTTTGTGGTGTTTTTGAGACAAGGTCTTGCTCTATAGTTCAGGCTGGTCCTGAACTCAGCCTCAAACTCAGCAATCCTCCTGCCTCTGTCTTCCAAGTGCTGGGATTACAAGTGTGAGCCACCATGCCCAGCACTGTGGTATGTGGTACTGATTGCTGGTGGATGTGAGTCACCACACCTGGCATTGTGGCATGTGGTTTCCAGGGATTGAACCTGGGACCTTATGCTTTCAAGGCAAGCACCGGAACCACTGAGCTAAAGCCCTGACCCTATATGACTTCTTAACTTCTTTCTCTCTCCAGTTTCCTTTCCTTTCTACTTATTCTATATATTAGTACTAATTTATTTTGCCTAATCACAATTGGACTTCTATTCCTTAACCTTCTTTTAAACAAACTGCAATATTTCCTTAATGCCTATGTTCTGAAATCCAGTAATTCAAGAAAAACCATCCACAATCTTGTCATAATTGAAATTTCCTGCCTTATCTCTATGGCTATCAGTCAAACATCTTGCTATTTCATAATACAAACACTCTGTCTCCTTTTTTATCTTTTCCAAAATGTAAAATATTTATCATTTCATCTCCATGTGCCTAATGTCTTCTCAGGTCCCCATCCCCCTGAAGCCTTTCTATGTCTTCTTCTATGAACTGTCTTTCAACCTCCTAGTTTATATGCAACTTTCTCGTCCGTACACAAGTCAACCCAAGCCACTAGATAGGCTGGAAGTATGTCTTTTTATTTTTATAACTCAGAATCTAGAAAGGAGTTTAAATCCTATAGAAAACCAACAGTTTTTTAACTAAACATATCAATGAGCTGGTTAAAAGTCATCTGGACGCAAATTTCTCTGAAAAGAAATTTTAAAATAGGCAAGGAACAAGGACACATGTTCCTAGTTAATCATAAAAAGTGACAGAGCAGAAAGCTACATCTGAACAGATGCAGAGGACATTTGTCTTTCCCTGTCCACTGTGTACCACCTGATCTCCCCTTCCTATATGTGGATAGTCCTCAGATTTAAAGACAAAGAGTCACCCTTTCACTGTAAACTCAAGAGGAGACTCAGTTTCCTGGTGTTGCTTCTCCCTGGAGCAGAGACCCCTGACACAGGCCTGGACAAGCAGCTAGAGCCACTCAGGACTCTTCACCACAGCAGCAGCACAATGAAGCAGGATGGGAGTACTGATTCTGGGGGCACCACTGGCACCCAGATGCCCAGCAGCAGCTAGGCCCTTAAAGAAGCAGCAGTGTCCAGCCGAGCTCTGCTCCACATTCATCCTCTTTTGGGGGCTCACTAGTCAGAGTTCCCAGTGGCTCTCTTAGTGCACAGGTTCCATTAATAAACCCATGCCTGCAAATGTCCCTGAGGGAGAGAATGTGCTGCTGCCCCCTCACTCCGAGGTGCCTCACTTCAGATCTGCTGGGGGCCACTGTGCCATAGCAAGCTTCTCTCAGCTAGGTCTGCGTCCTTTTTA